>CANTAL010000618.1:0-22500 GCA_947650365.1 Chamaelirium japonicum | reverse complement strand
AGTAGTTGTCCAAGGAGGTCGGGTTCCTACACATAATAAAATTAGATCTTTCTTCCATTAAGCGATCCGCATATCGCGCATTTCCCCTTTGTTTTAGACTTATAGAAATTTTTTTTTTTGACTCATTTCATGTCATGTTTAAATATGAAAAATCGACAGATTGACTCTACCACTCTACCCCTTTTCCAACTCCGAAAAAGTTTTCCCATAGAACTCCGCGGATCATGATCATCTGTGAGTGACTCAATCAATGACTTCTTGAAATGGGAATCTAAAAAAATAAAAAAAAAAGAAATAGAATGAAAGTGCTATTTAGATGTAGTATTGAGATGTACATATATTAGATATACATACATATTGTATATTGATCCATATAAAGCCTATATGTGTATACAACTCTTTCTATTTAATATAATTAAATTTAATATAATTAAATAGAATAGCAGAAATAGTATACAATACTAGATAGTGTGCGGAAAGAACTATATATATAGTTCTTTCCACACACTATCTCAGACACTTCTGATTCCGGCCCGACCATTTCATTTAATTTAAGACTTGGGGTTTGAATCCCTTCCTTTCATTTCTTCAATCATTGATAAGAACTAATAATTCAAGTTTCATTCAAATTAATCATTTTGGCTGACTGTTTTTACGTAGATGATAAGTAAAAAAGCAGTAGGAACTAGAATAAACAGTGCAGTAGCAATAAATGCGAGAATATTTACTTCCATAATCTCATTGTTTTTTTTTGCCTCGCAATAACTCGGGATCTAATCCCATAGAGATGAGATATTTTTCTCCTGTAAATTCAATAGGATAAATTGTATCCTGATGATACTGAATCGGATCAATATTATGAATAACAATATATCTGATCTATCAAATCGATTAATCGTCGAGAATTGAATAGTATAACATAGAAAGATCCTTTATCCATACTAAATAAAAAGGGGATTCCTGATCCAATATAGAATCCTATTGAATTTTTCATCCTTTTCCGCACTTTCTTTTCTATAACCTACCTTCTTTCGTATAAAATTATCCTTCCTTATACTTATACATACTTATGTATTACATACAATTATCCGATGAGATATCATATGAACGGTATTCAATTGTTCACACGTACATTTAGATCCAAAGAAAAGAGTAGAAGTGAGATGGAAAAAGGGACGGGTTAAAAGATCTAATATTTCAACAAATTGACTAAAAAGGGGGTGTTGCTCGGTCTTTTCTTTTATTTTCTTAAAATACTGAATAGAGTAATACCGCCGATTGTACCAATCTACATATGTCTCTCCCCTATCAATCGGTACTAGTATAAGAAATTAAGTTGAAATTACCGTATTTGTCTGATGATAAATGCAAAACGAAAAACAAAAGAAATAAAGATCCCCCACTGGGGATTAGATCTTGCCCCTGTCCCCATTTTCCGGTAAAAGGAGAGCTGAATTGATAAATTGATCGGATCCTAGTCCGGGACTGACGGGGCTCGAACCCGCAGCTTCCGCCTTGACAGGGCGGCGCTCTGACCGATTGAACTACAATCCCAGCGAGGTGTATGGCATACATATTCTTATGGTTTCACAAGAACAGAACGTTTATTCATCGTGTTGTAGCAGAGACACAAACAAATGATATACTGATATCCACTGGTTTTTTATTGCCAAAAATAGATAATTAATGAATCTTTCAATGAGAAAAAAGGGATTCTTTTTCCTTTCTTAATACTTAAGAATCATGAATCTAGATCGTTAGAAAGAAAAGATCAGAACGGATGAGAAAAATATGTATCGAGCAAAAAAAATTTACTCTTGATCTTTCTATTTCTACGGATCGGGCATTTCTGTTTCTGGAGGACAAATTGGTTAGCTCATATTCATGAGCGGCAAATTATTGGGCCGAGCTGGATTTGAACCAGCGTAGACATATCGCCAACGAATTTACAGTCCGCCCCCATTAACCGCTCGGGCATCGGCCCAGGAAGAATGAATTCTGGGCTTAGTGATAAGCCATGATCAACTGCCTTTCGTAGTACCCTACCCCCAGGGGAAGTCGAATCCCCGCTACCTCCTTGAAAGAGAGATGTCCTGAACCACTAGACTATAGGGGCATATCCGCCCGACCGTCATCATACTATGATGATAGTATGATCCGTTTTTTGGAATTGTCAATAATATATATATAACTAGATCCAGAAATCTAGATCTAGGCCCGAAGAGTCTTTTACCTTTATATATACTTTATATACACGATCACGATTCTATAGAATTTTTTTTTTCTTTTTCATTTTTAAAATATAAAAATGGAATTTGGCTCGGGGTACGAATCCCCTCATCACATGATTCAGCAAAATATCTCGAATCCATGTCTATGCCGGATTGGTACAGGTATAAATCAAGCGAATCTTGTTCTGATGGGTCAGTAAAAGTCAACAAAGCAAGTAGGGTCGGTCTTGAAACAATTCACTGCATTCTTTTTTATCAAAAAAAAAAAAAAAATAAGAATTTTATCCACTAAATTAATTACTAATAAATTTAATTTTTTGTTCCCGAATCAGCTCCTAGAAGTCTACTGCATGTATCTATACATATATAGATACATGCAGTAGACTCATAATGGAGAAAATGTCTAATTCATGAATTGAATAAACGGGCCCTTTTAACTCAGCGGTAGAGTAACGCCATGGTAAGGCGTAAGTCATCGGTTCAAATCCGATAAAGGGCTTTTTCACTAAACTCAAGTCTTAGTCTTCGTTTTCATCGGAGAATAGATATATTGTTGATATTTCTAAAAAAAAAAAAAAAATAAAGAACGGGTCTTCCACCATTATAATGAATTCTGATTATTATGAATCATAGTTAGAATAAATTTCTTCATTTTCATAATGACTAATTCCCTTTATTAGGGGGAGTCTAACCTGTAGTGATATAGTAGTCCTCCTCATCTCTCATTATTCATTTTGTTTTGGGACATCAATATTCTAGTTATCCAACCCGTATTGTTAATCGCCAAACCAAAGTATTCCTACTTCTACTTTGTTCCTATCAAACCCACCATACAATTATAAATCAAGAAAAAATAAGTGGACCTGACCCATTGAATCATGACTATATCAGCTATTCTGATATTTAAATTCGACATAATATAGATTAAATTGTAGAAGCAGATTTTTTTCTTGAATGAAGCAAGAATTTGTCGATATTTCCGATTTAATCTTCTTATTACTGGATGCCCCATAGAAAGAAATCGCTATTATTTTCCGCGACATATAAAAGTTTATTTCCAAAATAGATTTTTCAATATCTTTCCTTGATTTCAGAATCAAATATTGTATTTGTGGTTCCACAAATACAATAGGGAACAAATGCGAGAAAGGGACTTTCATTTATAGTTTATCATTATTTAATAGTTAATTTAGGGTGAGAGAAAAAATAGGGAATTTTTTTGTTTGACCCCTTAAAATAAAAGATATACTCTGGAATATGAGTCATAGAACAGCACAATTCGGGGTTCAAATAGTTATACAGTAAGGACTAATCAAATAGGGTTCATGAATTTACCTAGGCCGGTCTGCGACCCAATAGAAAAAAATGATTTGTATCTTCGAAACCCATTGTAAGGGACATTGAAGGAGGAATCGTCCATAGATAATCGAACTATCGTATCGTATGCCCCGGAAATGATATGAGGTGTTCGGAAATGGTTGAAGTAGTTGAATAGGAGGATCACTATGACTATAGCCCTTGGTAGATTTACCAAAGAAGAAAAAGATTTATTTGATATTATGGATGATTGGTTGCGGAGGGACCGTTTCGTTTTTGTGGGTTGGTCCGGCCTATTGCTCTTTCCTTGTGCTTATTTCGCTTTAGGAGGTTGGTTCACAGGTACAACTTTTGTAACTTCATGGTATACCCATAGACTGGCCAGTTCCTATTTGGAAGGTTGCAATTTCTTAACCGCTGCAGTTTCTACTCCTGCGAATAGTTTAGCACATTCTTTGTTGCTACTATGGGGCCCTGAGGCACAAGGAGATTTCACTCGTTGGTGTCAATTAGGTGGTCTGTGGACTTTTGTTGCTCTCCACGGCGCTTTCGGACTAATAGGTTTCATGTTACGTCAATTTGAACTTGCTCGATCTGTTCAATTGCGGCCTTATAATGCAATCGCATTCTCTGCTCCAATTGCTGTTTTTGTTTCTGTATTCCTGATTTATCCACTGGGTCAGTCGGGTTGGTTCTTTGCACCCAGTTTTGGCGTAGCAGCTATATTTCGATTCATCCTCTTCTTCCAAGGGTTTCATAATTGGACGTTGAATCCATTTCATATGATGGGAGTTGCCGGAGTATTAGGCGCCGCTCTGCTATGCGCGATTCATGGTGCTACCGTAGAAAATACTTTATTCGAAGATGGCGACGGTGCAAATACATTCCGTGCTTTTAACCCAACCCAAGCCGAAGAGACTTATTCAATGGTCACTGCTAACCGCTTTTGGTCCCAAATCTTTGGGTTGCTTTTTCCAATAAACGTTGGTTACATTTCTTTATGCTATTTGTACCAGTAACCGGTCTATGGATGAGTGCTATTGGGGTAGTCGGTCTGGCTCTGAACCTACGTGCCTATGACTTCGTTTCCCAAGAAATCCGTGCAGCAGAAGATCCTGAATTTGAGACTTTCTACACCAAAAATATTCTCTTAAATGAAGGTATTCGTGCTTGGATGGCGGCTCAGGATCAGCCCCATGAAAACCTTATATTCCCTGAGGAGGTTCTACCCCGTGGAAACGCTCTTTAATGGAACTTTAGCTTTAGCTGGTCGTGATCAAGAAACCACCGGTTTCGCTTGGTGGGCGGGGAATGCCAGACTTATCAATTTATCTGGTAAACTACTCGGGGCTCACGTAGCCCATGCCGGATTAATCGTATTCTGGGCTGGAGCAATGAACCTATTTGAAGTGGCTCATTTCGTACCAGAGAAACCCATGTATGAACAAGGATTGATTTTACTTCCCCACCTAGCTACTCTAGGTTGGGGGGTAGGTCCGGGGGGGGGGGTTATAGACACCTTTCCATACTTTGTTTCTGGAGTACTTCACTTAATTTCCTCCGCCGTCTTAGGCTTTGGCGGTATCTATCATGCGCTTCTTGGACCGGAGACTCTTGAAGAATCCTTTCCATTTTTCGGTTATGTATGGAAAGATAGAAATAAAATGACCACAATTTTGGGTATTCACTTAATTTTGTTAGGCATAGGTGCTTTTCTTCTAGTACTTAAGGCTCTTTATTTTGGGGGCGTATATGATACCTGGGCCCCTGGGGGGGGGGATGTAAGAAAAATTACCAACCTGACCCTTAGCCCAAGCGTTATATTTGGTTATTTACTAAAATCTCCTTTTGGGGGAGAAGGATGGATTGTTAGTGTGGACGATTTAGAAGATATAATTGGAGGACATGTATGGTTAGGTTCCATTTGTATACTTGGCGGAATTTGGCATATCTTAACCAAACCCTTTGCATGGGCTCGACGCGCATTTGTATGGTCTGGTGAGGCTTACTTGTCTTATAGTTTAGGTGCTTTATCTGTCTTTGGTTTCATCTCTTGTTGTTTCGTCTGGTTCAATAATACTGCTTATCCTAGTGAGTTTTACGGACCCACCGGGCCAGAAGCCTCTCAAGCTCAAGCATTTACTTTTCTAGTTAGAGACCAACGTCTTGGGGCTAACGTGGGATCCGCCCAAGGACCTACCGGTTTAGGTAAATATCTAATGCGTTCCCCGACCGGGGAGGTTATTTTTGGAGGAGAAACTATGCGTTTTTGGGATCTCCGTGCTCCCTGGTTGGAACCTCTAAGGGGTCCAAATGGTTTGGACTTGAATAGGCTGAAAAAAGACATACAACCTTGGCAAGAACGACGTTCGGCGGAATATATGACGCATGCCCCTTTAGGTTCTTTAAATTCCGTGGGTGGCGTAGCTACCGAAATCAATGCAGTCAATTATGTCTCTCCTAGAAGTTGGTTAGCTACCTCTCATTTTGTTCTAGGATTCTTCCTATTTGTGGGGCATTTGTGGCATGCGGGAAGGGCCCGTGCGGCTGCAGCGGGATTTGAAAAAGGAATCGATCGTGATTTGGAACCTGTTCTTTCCATGACCCCTCTTAGCTGAGATTTTCTTATTTATATCTATTAAATTTCTATATATATTATTTTTTCTATTATGGCTCGGCTAGGTGGGATAGCCGAGCCATTCTTTTTTATGATAGATAACGGGCCGGGCCAAACGAATAAAGAAAAAAATTTATTCAACAAGTAAAAGGAGAGAGAGGGATTCGAACACTCGATAGTTCTTTGTTCAGAACTATACCGGTTTTCAAGACCGGAGCTATCAACCACTCAGCCATCCCTCCCGGAGGAAATCTCTATTTATTTTATTCCTGCGAATAGAACATGACTATATGTATGAGACGATAGACTAACTATCGGTAGAACCAGATGATGCGAATCTATATTTCGATGTATCTATTTGTATACTGTATATATAGATATATGCATGATCTAGTATGTCCGTTTGTGAAGTAAATGAAATTACTAAACTCCTCTCGATTCCATGTCCTAGTAAAAAGAATCAATTGATTCATGGTCAAATCCCTCCACGATGCATTTTTCTTCTATTGCAGTTTTGACGAGGCGAGGGATCCAATGGTATAGTTTATTTGTTGATAGCTTGGAGGATTACAAACATGACTATTGCTTTCCAATTAGCTGTTTTTGCATTAATTGTGACTTCATCAATTTTACTGATTAGTGTACCGGTTGTATTTGCTTCTTCTGATGGTTGGTCAAGTAAAAAAAATGTTGTATTTTCCGGTACATCATTATGGATTGGATTAGTCTTTCTGGTAGCTATTCTAAATTCTCTCATCTCTTGAACTTCTTTAGTATTTCTCCAATTAAAAAATACCACTCCTTCTAAAAAATTAGAATTGTGAGACACATCACATTAAGATTCAATCCGAGTTCCAAAAATAAAAATGAAATTAATGGTTATTAATTGGATATAATAATAAGAATAATAAGAAGATCTTAATTGGAATTTGTATAGTATCTGACCCTGCGCAAATATGATCCAGACGCATATATGATATATCATATATGTCATATATGTGTGGACATATGTGTGCGTATCAGGACCGAAGAAAATGCGGATATAGTCGAATGGTAAAATTTCTCTTTGCCAAGGAGAAGATGCGGGTTCGATCCCCGCTATCCGCCCATGTAATGTACTATGATACAAAATTTTGTATAGTTGACTACTATACTATACTATACTATGGTAGTTAGTATAGTAGTTCTATCTTCCCTTTTCTTTACCTCCCATCAAAAAAAAAAACGAAAATGTTCATTAATTATTAGGTAACAGAATCACGCCTAAAAATATATTTTTTGTAAAAAAAAAATGTTGCGGAGACAGGATTTGAACCCGTGACCTCAAGGTTATGAGCCTTGCGAGCTACCAAGCTGCTCTACTCCGCGCTGAACAATGGGGAACCAATAAACGAAGAAAGATTGGATATGCCCCTTTACCATATCTATACAAATAGAATAGTCTATTTATACAGAATGGTAAAGAGGGCACCTCTATGATCTATGATCTATGATCATAGAGATCTATACAAATATGAAACAATATTTTTATCCTTACCAACTTGATCTTGTTGCGCCTGGTAACAAACATGCATGAACCATTTCTCGAAGTATGCGTCCGGATAGCCCAAAGTCTCGATAGTTAGCTCTAGGTCTTCCAGTCACAAAACAACGGCGATGAAGACGTATAGCTGCACTATTACGTGGTGGGGATTGCAATTTTCCATGAATTTCCCATTTTTCACTCAACGATAGAACTTTGCTTATTTCTTTTTTTGAGGATCGGCGAATCAAATAATATTTCTGTTCCAATTTCTGCCGCTTCTTCTCCCTCTGAATCAAACTTTTTCTTGCCATAATATTCAGTTCCTATTATTATCAATGATATGGTTCGGATCCTAGATGTAAAAATATAAGAACCCCTATACATCGAAACAAATGAAATTGTTGCTGATACAGTACATAAAAAAAAAAACAATAAATAACGAAATTAACCAAATTTGCCTGATGTAGAGGCAATTAAGAAAGCTGCATAAGTGAATATATAACCTACGGAAAAGTGAGCTAATCCAACCAATCTTGCTTGCACAATGGAAAGAGCCACTGGCTTATCTCTCCATCGAATCAAATTAGCCAAGGGTGTGCGTTCATGAGCCCATGCTAAAGTTTCAATCAATTCCTGCCAATATCCCCGCCAGGAAATTAAGAACATAAATCCAGTAGCCCAAACAAGATGTCCAAATAAAAACATCCACGCCCATACCGATAAACTATTCATACCAAAAGGGTTATACCCGTTGATAAGTTGTGAAGAGTTTAACCATAAATAATCCCTTAACCACCCCATCAAATAAGTGGAGGATTCATTAAATTGTGAAACGTTACCCTGCCATAATGTGATGTGTTTCCAATGCCAATAAAAAGTCACCCATCCAATGGTATTTAACATCCAGAAAACTGCCAAATAAAATGCGTCCCAAGCAGAAATATCACAAGTACCGCCGCGCCCGGGGCCGTCGCAAGGAAAACTATAACCAAAATCCTTTTTATCCGGCATTAACTTGGAACCACGTGCATCTAAAGCACCTTTTACTAAAATCAATGTAGTTGTATGTAAACCTAGAGCAATAGCATGATGAACCAAGAAATCTCCAGGACCTATTGTTAAGAAGAGTGAATTACTATTCTCATTAATAGCATTCAACCAGCCGGGTAACCATATGCTTCGGCCAGCATTGAATGCTGGGCCATTCGTTGAAGATAAGAGTACATCGAACCCATATGAAGTCTTACCATGAGCGGATTGTATCCATTGGGCAAATATGGGTTCGATCAAGATTTGTTTTTCCGGAGTACCAAAAGCGAGCATGACGTCGTTATGAACATAAAGGCCCAAGGTATGGAACCCCAGAAACAGGCTGGCCCAACTTAAATGAGATATGATAGCTTCTTTATGGTCTAACATTCTTGCCAATACATTATCTTCATTCTGTTCCGGATTATAATCTCTAATGAAGAATATAGCTCCATGAGCAAAGGCTCCTGTCATGATGAACCCTGCGATGTATTGGTGATGAGTATATAACGCAGCTTGAGTAGTAAAGTCTTGTGCTATGAATGCATAAGCAGGTAAAGAGTACATGTGTTGAGCTACTAAGGAAGTAATAACCCCTAAAGAAGCTAGGGCAAGACCTAATTGAAAATGAATCGAATTATTGATTGTGTCATAAAGACCCTTATGCCCACGCCCTAATCGACCCCCCGGAGGAATATGTGCTTCTAAAAGATCTTTGATACTGTGCCCAATCCCGAAGTTAGTTCTATACATATGACCGGCAACGAGAAAAATGAATGCAATAGCTAAATGATGATGAGCAATATCGGTCAGCCATAAACTTTGCGTTTGTGGATGGAATCCCCCAAGAAGGGTTAGAATGGCAGTTCCCGCTTCTTGGGAAGTACCAAATAAATGACTATTTGAATCGGGGTTTTGGGCATAAAGATTCCACCGACCCGTAAGAAGTGGTCCCAACCCCTGGGGGTGCGGCAATACGTCTAAGAAATTATTCCATCTGACGTACTCCCCCCTGGATCCGGGAATAGCGACATGAACTAAATGTCCTGTCCAAGCCAAGGAACTTACTCCAAAAAGTCCTGACAAATGATGATTTAGACGAGATTCGGCATTTTTGAACCAGGAAACGCTCGGTTTCCATTTTGGCTGTAGGTGTAACCAACCCGCTATTAAGGATATAGCGGAAAGAAATAATAGAAAAAGAGCTCCAGTATAAAGATCTTCATTGGTACGTAATCCGATTGTATACCACCACTGATAAACACCAGAATAGGCGATATTCACTGGGCCGATAGCACCTCCCCGAGTAAAGGTTTCTACGGCTGGTTGACCAAAATGAGGATCCCAAATTGCATGAGCAATAGGTCTTACATGTAAAGGGTCCTGTATCCATGACTCAAAATTTCCTTGCCAAGCTACATGAAACAGATTTCCGGACGTCCACAGAAAAATTATTGCTAACTGGCCAAAGTGAGAAGCAAAAATGTTCTGATAAAGACGTTCCTCAGTAATATCATCATGACTCTCGAAGTCATGTGCGGTAGCAATACCAAACCAAATACGACGAGTAGTGGGGTCCTGAGCTAAGCCTTGGCTAAACCTTGGAAATCTTAATGCCATAATATCTTTCAAATCCTCCTAGCCATTATCCTACTGCAATAATTCTTGCTAAGAAGAATGCCCATGTTGTGGCAATTCCACCCAGAAGGTAATGGGTTACTCCTACAGCACGTCCTTGTACAATGCTTAAGGCTCTAGGCTGAGTAGCAGGAGCAACTTTTAATTTGTTATGAGCCCAAACGATGGATTCAATGAGTTCTTGCCAATAACCACGGCCGCTGAATAGAAACATTAAACTGAAAGCCCAGACAAAATGAGCACCTAAGAAAAAAAGACCATATGCGGATAATGAAGAACCATAAGACTGAATTACCTGAGATGCCTGTGCCCATAAGAAATCCCGTAGCCACCCATTAATAGTAATGGAACTCTGTGCAAAGTTCCCCCCTGTTATATGAGTTACCACCCCTTGATCACTTATAGTACCCCAAACATCCGACTGCATTTTCCAACTGAAATGAAAAATGACTACCGAAATTGCATTGTACATCCAGAATAGACCTAAGAAGACATGATCCCAGGCGGATACTTGACATGTCCCCCCTCTTCCAGGTCCATCACAAGGGAAACGAAAGCCCAGATTTGCTTTATCGGGTATCAAACGGGAACTGCGAGCAAATAGAACACCTTTCAGTAGTATCAATACAGTCACATGAATCGTAAATGCATGAATGTGATGAACTAAAAAATCTGCGGTTCCTAATGGAATAGGTAACAAAGCGACTTTACCGCCTACTTCTACTAATTCACTACCCCCCCAAATTAAGCTGGTACTTGTTGTTGCACCAGGAGCTGTTACGCCAGGCGCTAAAGCATGGGTGTTTTGTACCCATTGAGCAAAGATGGGTTGTAATTGTATAGCAGTATCTGAAAACATATCTTGAGGACGCCCCAAAGCGCTCATGGTATCATTATGAATATACAAACCAAAGCTGTGAAAACCTAGAAATATACATGCCCAGTTAAGATGTGATATAATTGCATCACGGTGCCTAAGGACACGATCTAATAGATCGTTGTATCGAGTAGTTGGATCGTAATCTCTTACCATAAAAATGGCTGCATGCGCAGCAGCACCAACTATGAGAAATCCACCGATCCACATGTGGTGTGTGAACAAGGAAAGTTGTGTACCGTAGTCAATAGCTAGGTATGGATAAGGGGGCATGGAATACATATGGTGAGCCACAACAATGGTTGAAGAGCCTAACATAGCCAGATTAATAGATAATTGAGCATGCCATGATGTTGTTAGGATTTCATAGAGGCCCCTATGACCTTGGCCCGTAAATGGACCCTTATGAGCCTCTAAAATGTCTTTAAGGCCATGACCGATGCCCCAGTTGGTCCTATACATATGGCCGGCGATCAGGAAAAGAATTGCAATCGCTAAATGATGGTGTGCAATATCGCTCAGCCATAGGCCCCCTGTTATTGGATTTAATCCTCCACGAAAACTCAGAAATTCCGCATATTTTGACCAATTCAAGGTAAAAAAGGGGGTTGCTCCTTTGGAAAAACTGGGATAAAGTTGAGCCAAAAGATCCCGATTCAAGATGAATTCATGAGGAAGTGGTATCTCTTTAGGATCAACTCCAGCATCGAGAAATTGGTTAATCGGCAAAGATACGTGGATTTGGTGTCCCGCCCAAGAAAGAGATCCAAGTCCTAGTAACCCCGCTAAATGGTGATTCAACATAGATTCTACATCTTGGAACCAAGCCAATTTTGGGGCGGCTTTGTGATAATGGAACCAACCGGCAAAAAGCATTAACGATGCAAAGACCAATGCACCAATTGCAGTACAATAGAGTTGTAATTCACTAGTTATTCCAGATGCTCGCCAAATCTGAAAAAAACCGGAGGTTATTTGTATTCCTCGGAAACCCCCGCCCACATCACCATTCAATATTTCTTGACCCACTATTGGCCAAACTACCTGAGCACTGGGCCCAATGTGAGTAGGATCACTTAGCCATGCTTCATAATTGGAAAAACGGGCGCCGTGGAAGTACATGCCGCTCAGCCAAAGAAAGATAATGGAGAGTTGACCAAAATGAGCACTAAATACTTTTCGAGAGATCTCCTCCAAATCACTGGTATGACTATCGAAATCGTGAGCATCAGCATGTAGGTTCCAGATCCAAGTGGTAGTATCAGGGCCCTTAGCTATTGTTCTTGAGAAATGGCCCGGTCTGGCCCATTCGTCAAAAGACGTTTTTACGGGATCCCTATCTACAACAATTTTAACTTCTGGTTCCGGCGAACGAATAATCATTAAGCCCTCCTCTTTCCGGACAACACATATAAAGAGACCTGCCAACAGTCAAGTTTTTGGTGAAACCCCTAAAAGATGGATATTTTATTTATGATTAATCCCTTTCTTTCCTATCTCTCATTTATTTAGTTATTCATAGTTATTCACTAGAGCAATTATGATATCGAAGTTGATCCAGGGCAAGTGTTCGGATCTATTATGACATAACGATTAGGTGCCCAACGGACAAAATATTTACTGTAAAATACTTTCCTGGCGTGACGAAGAAACTCTTTTTTTTTGCAACCCAGTCCTAGTGTATTTATATATGAATGTATAAGTGCCTATATGGATCTACTTCCATGAAACATCTTATTATTATATTCTAAATCACAAGATCATTTATTATAATTAATAAGATCTATTGTGATATCTATATTTAGTCATTTGAGGGTATCTTTTATTTATTTTATGAACTTTATTTTATTAACTATATTCTATACTGCAGTATCCGTACCATTTATCCTTATGAGATACCATACAAAATATAATGATTGTAGAAGGAATGGGTATAATGAAATTCTTGATTGGATCTTCTCAGAGGAACGGTCTATTTTATTTGATTGATGGATCCAATAACCTTAATAAATTTAAAAAGAGGGTGGTTTTATTCGAATTCGAAACGCCCCGTGATCTTCAACCAATTATGTGCTTCAATATAATTACCTGGAGTAAGCGCTATAGCTTGTTTCCAATACTCAGCAGCTTGATCGGACCAAGCCTCCGCAATTTCAGAATCGCCCTGTAGAATGGCCTGTTCTCCCCGGTCGGAATAGGTAGGTTAATGTCAATTCCTTCCCTTAGAACCGTACTTGAGAGTTTCCTACCTCATACGGCTCCACAATCGATTCTTTTTGTGCCCCATCTTATTAATTTACCCTATTGCTAACGGAATTCGATTTTTAATAAACCTATCCCCTTTTTTATTGGGTTAACCAGAAGAAGTTAATTACATAAGTTTCAAACTCTAATCTAATATTGATCAATAATCAGTTTTATCTTTTCTCCCACACCTTCAGAAGAATGAAGAATAGATATCCCCCTATATCGTTTGAATTTTTCTGAAAGGTAACTATCTCGGTTTCATTTCATATATGAAATTTATATAGAATCGTTGAAAAAGACTTTCCTCCGTAAGAAAAAAGAACTTACTATCTTTGGGATTTGGTACTACACCGCTGCTCAATACCTTAGTGGATCGACTATATTACATAAGTTGATTCCGAACTTTGATCTCATATCATGACATAAGTAAAGTAAGCAGTTCTTAACTGTATCGACCCAATAGCTTGCTAATTGATCTTTACGGCGCTTTTTCTATCAATTTGATCCTTTATCCATAGAGTATATAGGCGTACCTCTTTCTTCATATTTTGGTTCTTGTGAAGTCTCTTTCCTTGCTACAGCTGATAAAAATCGTTGCTTTGGACGATGCATATGTAGAAAGCCCCTTTTTTTCTAGTATTTACTAGCCGATTTGATCTTTTTTTCCTTCTTTCTATAGTGGAGATAGTCGCACGTAATGACAGATCACGGCCATATTATTAAAAGCTTGTGGTAAGAATGGGTTTCGTTCTAGTGCCCAAAAATAATATTCCAAAGCCTTCGTATGCTCTCCGTTGCTTGTGTGTATAAGGCCTATGTTATAGAGTATATAACTTCGATCATAAGGATCAATTTCTGGGCGCGTAGCTTCATAATAATTCTGTAAAGCTTCCGCATAATTTCCTTCGGATTGAGCCAACATCCGTTACGGTCGTTCATTCTATTCAAAGAATCTCCGTTCCAGAACCGTATGTGAGATTTTCATCTCATACGGCTCCTCCCTCCTGTGCATAAAGTACTAAAGGAAATAATCTATTCTATAGGATTCAAATTTCACTATTCTCATTATGAACTGACAGGGACTAGTATTTTTACAAGAAATCTCTAGCCAGCCTTCCCGAAAGGGGTTTGTTTTTTCTTAACACCAATCATATTAGTGCTAGATGGAAATGGTAACTCCAACGATTTATTTGTCCTCAACGCCCCCTATTTCCAGAAATTAGTCACTTCAACGATCTTTGATGGTTATATGGGTATCAAAAGTACGAACGAGATGGATGCTTGTTGTCCCAACCATTCTTGTTAGTCCCGATACCGATAAGGAAAGGGGAAATTTATAACAAAGTTTTCGTGTTGTTGATTCCTAGGAGTAGTGCTTCTTCCCCTATGCGGCCTATTGGTACTAGTGGAGTAGGGTTGACCCACAAACCAGAACCTATAGTATAGGTGTAACCTTTCGCTCAATACTAAAATCAATAATTAAAGCATCTGAGGCTGCATCAATCGAGGATACACGACAGAAGGAATTGTTCTATCTCTAAACTTCACCTTCACTAAGCGTAGGTTTATTTCAATAATTTGTTTCTTTCTAGCCCGAATCGGGTCTCTTTCTCTCAGACTAAGGGCTAAAAAAAAAAATAATCAAATCGCACCATCTCTGTAATAGGTAAATGCCTTTTTTTCCCCTGAAGTTGTCGGAATTATTCGTAATACGATATTAGCTACAATTGAAAAGGTCTTATCAATAAAATTTCCATTTATCCGAGATCTAGGCATAATTAGCAATCCATTCTATAAATTCTTCTCATTATCCCTTTTTGGAAATAATCCCACAAACAAGGAATTGTACAGAGTAGTACGAAATATCATAAAAATAGACTCAATTCTAAAAAAATGTGGGCCGTCCGCTCAAATTGTTCGCTTTTTGATAAGGAGAGATATGAAATATTTGAATAAGATTGGATTTCATTCCAATTTAGTAGTATACTGATGCACGGAACTATTACTATTTGAATACCAAAGGGCTTTATTTTACTACGTATTCTGGTAATTAGAGAAGTTTTGATTTGGTGATGATCAAAAAAGTAGGAAAAAGAATGGAATAATTATAATTATTATTCCATGATAAAATAGAGTAGAGTAACCATCCGTTTTGTTTTGATAACGCGTATACGTTATACAATTGAAATAGAAAAATCCATGGGACAATTCATGAATTACTAATAGATCTAGTAATAGATCCATGGGATAACTTAACTGATGAGAGAAATTGTTGTTGAGAAATATGAAATTTGAAAAGAATTTTTTTTTTTCCTATGAAACCGTGGATTGGTCGTACCTGCACTGCAATAATATGAATGACTCGCTATTCACTCGGGTTCTGGTTAATAATAAGAAGAGTAGGAGAGATGGCCGAGTGGTTCAAGGCGTAGCATTGGAACTGCTATGTAGGCTTTTTGTTTACCGAGGGTTCGAATCCCTCTCTTTCCGTTTCTGTTGATTCACCAACGTTACCGACCACAATGTAGCAAATCAAATAACAATGGATACATTAGTCCAGGTCCCAGAGTAAGACCTTTATTTGATAGAAATTCTCTATTCCTAATTACATTACTGTGGTACGTAAAATAAAAATATCGGAAAGAGCAAAAAAGAAATAAAAAAATCCTACCGCGGATCTATTTGTGATACATGAATGAGAAAAATTTGTATCAAGGCCCTTCAATCTATTTTCCTCGAAAAAGAGGGGGCAAAATTGTCTGAACCTTTCTTTGTTTGTTATTTTCGTTAGGTTCAAGTTTGGCGGGAATAATATTCCACGACTAACAACTCATTTATTTTCAAACCGATCCATTTACTATCTATTATTTGATTTACTAATCCTTTATATTGGAATGAGTCGATAGTCAAATGTTTTGGCAATTCGTCTTTGGAAGATGAAGCAATAAAATTTTGAATCAGAGCTTTCGATTTTTGTTTATCCTTCGTAGTAATAATATCTCGGGATTTGCAACGATAACTTGGTATATCCACTACACAACCATTAACTAAAATATGTCTATGGTTAACTAATTGCCTGGCCCCAGGAATGGTCGAAGCCATACCCAACCGAAAAAGTATGTTATCCAAACGCATCTCAAGTAGTTGTAGTAAAACCTGACCTGTTGACCCTTTGGCTTTTCCAGCGATATGCACATATCTAAGTAATTGTCGCTCTGTCAGACCATAATGAAAGCGCAATTTCTGTTTTTCTTCTAGACGAATACGATATTGCGATCTTTTCCCAGAACGTAATTGGTTTTTAAGATCATTCCCATATCTAGACCTTTTACTAGTTAGTCCTGGTAAAGCCCCCAGACGGCGTATTTTTTTGAAACGAGGCCCTCGGTAACGAGACATAAAATAAAACTCCTTTTTTAATTTATTTAAATTTCATTTTACAGAATAAATCTAAATTAAGACTGAACTAAAGGATAAACAAAGCAAAGCGAAATCTACTAAAGTACTACAAAGTAGAAAGTAGAATGAAATGAATTGTATCAATATCCGGATATTTTTTATATATAGGAAGTTAAGGCTCCGTTTTATGATTTGTTTTGTAGAGATCTAATTTCTCCAATCCTTTTTTTGATTCCTAGTTGCAAGTTAACACGACCATTTAGAGAAAAGGGTAGGAGAGATTCTCAATCACGGAAAAAATCGATAGAGAAAAAAGCCAGCTATCGGAATCGAACCGATGACCATCGCATTACAAATGCGATGCTCTAACCTCTGAGCTAAGCGGGCTCACATAACAGAAATAGAAATAAAAATAGTGAATAGGATTCTATTCTAGTAATAAAATGGCAAATTAGATATATGACTAATTTGAATTTAAATTCTCTCACTATATTACACTATAATTTATTAATTATACTTATTAATAATATAAGATAATAATAGATGATGATACTTAATAAATTATAAATTAAGTTATATAGAAGTAAGATAATAAGTAAGATTTCCATATTATTATTTTATATTATTAATAATATAATATAATAATATGATCTCAAAAATATTAATATAATGATATTAATAAGAATTCTAATTTAAAATTTTTTATTCTCAATTTTAGAGAAAATCTAATTCTTTTTTAGAGCAGTTATAACAAATTATGCTAATTATATTATTTATATAATTACATAATTAAAAATTATAGCGAATCGATCCTAAGAAAAGGATAAAGATACAATCAAAATTATCATGAGACATTCCTCCGGTTTCATTCGGACGAGATAAGATAGGACAAAAAAAAAAGAAGAATGAATATCGACCGTTCCAGTATTCTAAATCGCGCTGTAAAAATGAAGGGGGAGGGGCATTCATATATATGCGGGATATATCTATCCCGTATTGAATTGCGGATATATCAATAATAGAATCGTATCTGATTGAGATAAATAGGGTTCATCCAATACAATAGAGATGAAATGATAGAAGATGGTAAAAAAAAAGATAAATCAAATGCGTCATACACTTTGAATCATTAGATAATGAATTCAATGGTTCCAAGATAAATGAAATAAAATAGGTGAGTGGAATTACAACTAGATCCTGATCTCAAAGGGGGATATGGCGAAATTGGTAGACGCTACGGACTTGATTGGATTGAGCCTTGGTATGGAAACCTGCTAAGTGGTAACTTCCAAATTCAGAGAAACCCTGGAATTAAAAAGGGGCAATCCTGAGCCAAATCTTTATTTTGAGAAATTGAGGGTTTAGTTTCTAAAATAAAACTAGAATAATAATATAATTAAAAGGGATAGGTGCAGAGACTCAATGGAAGCTGTTCTAACGAATGAAGTTGACTACGTTGCGTTGGTAGCTGGAATCTATCTATCGAAATTAGAGAGAGGATGGCCCTATATATCATATATTATATATTTTATATATTAATAAATTCAGAGTTATTGTGAATCCATTCCAATCCAATAGAAGTTGAAGTAAGAATCGAATATTCAGCGATCAAATCATTCATTGCAGAGTCTGATAGATCCTTTTAAAAACTGATTAATCGCACGAGAATAAAGAGAGAGTCCCATTCTACATGTCAATACCGACAACAATGAAATTTTTAGTAAGAGGAAAATCCGTCGACTTTATAAATCGTGAGGGTTCAAGTCCCTCTATCCCCAATGAAAAGCCCATTTTACTTCCTAACTATGTTTTTTATCCACTTTTTTTTTTTTTCATCAGTGGTTCAAACAAAATTTACTGTGTTTCTCATTGACTATACTCTTTAACAAATGCATACGAACAAAAAAAACCTTTTGATCTTATCCAAACCCAAGTGTTTTGGATAACTATGATATCCCTACAAATGAACATATGTGGGCAAGGAATCTCTATTATTGAATCATTCACAATCCATATCATTATTCTTACCAAAGAAAGTTTTTTTTTTTTTATTTTAAGATCTAAGAATAAGAAATTCGGGGATTGGGTAAGATTCTTTAATACAATTTTATTCCCTTTAATTGACATAGATACAAGTAGTTTACTAGGGTAATGCACGGAAAATGGTTGGGATAGCTCAGTTGGTAGAGCAGAGGACTGAAAATCCTCGTGTCACCAGTTCAAATCTGGTTCCTGACACGTGAATAATGTATCGGATAATTATTCATACAAATTAATCAAGACGGATCGGGATACATATACATATACATATGGGTTAATATGTATAGAGCATGCATGATATATATATATACGTATTCATCTCGATATATAGCTAGTGTATGGATATATACTTCCTTCGAGAGGGGTAAAAAATAATATATGTATGGTAAAGAAAAAAATGGGATCATACTCCCTTTTCTTTTTCTTTCTTTTTTGTTTCTTCTTCTTCTTTGTTCATACTGTGCTTTTTCTCACTCAAAAAAAGAATGTGAAGTCTTCATATATATCTAACATATATATCTAAAATAATTGGTTAAAAAAAGTCTAGAAGACTTTAGGAATAGGCAGGATGCATTTCAGACACAGTACAACTAAAATCCAATCCCTTTTCATTTCTGAATTTCATATTTTCTTTTATAGTTATTCTATTTCTTCACTCCTATTTATGTCCCTTTCTGGGGCCCATCTAAGTGATGTGCGCGGTACAAAGTTCACGGTACAGGATTATTTTGATTCATCCTATTCTTTCTGCTCATACGAAGTGGATATGTATGATATCTTTCAAATTAGGGAATATCAATGAAGCCCTTTTTAGTTCATCCATAATACGAATTAGAGTCTAGTTACTCTGTTTGTTTCATCTAGAACAGAATGTAAATATTCCTTGACTTGAATAAAATCTGGAGTCGTTTGTGTTGTATAAGTAAACATTAGTTTATTACCATTCAATGAGCATCTTGTATTTCATAGAAATTTTGGGTAATATAGTCCTTACGTAAGGGCCAGCCTACCCAACTTTCGGGCATCAAGATACGTTTAAGACGTGGTATGATTATCATAAGAGATTCCCAACATATCATAAGATTCCCGTTCTTGAAAATCAGCACTTCTCCAAATCCAGAAAACGGACGGGATTCTAGGATTACTCCTTGGGACAAATACTTTTATGCATACCTCTTCCGGTTTATTTATACCATATCGTATTCTCGTAAGATGATACACACTAGCTAAAAATCCGCCTGGTGCTACATCATAGGCGCACTGGGAGCGTAAATAATTGTAACCATATACATATGAAATGACAGCAATGGCGTCCCAATCCTCGGTTTTTATTTGTAAAGTCTCTATTCCTTGATAATCAAAGCCCAAAGATCTGTGAAGTAACTCATGCTTGACTAGCCAATCAGATAAATGACCCCGCTTCATCTTCTTGATCTCTCCCACATTTGTATGAGTATTTCACATTTACAATGAAATTTTGAAAGATTGACCCGCCCCGATGTTTCTTATTCTGCACAAAAGAACCCTGTCTAATTCACTCATTCGCGGGAAGATACTGAATTTTTGGATCTGACAAATGTTTTAGAAGGTATCTCTGAAATAGATGGTGATTGATCAAGCAATCCTTGATCGTAATTTCCACTATGAGTACTGCGCCGAACATAAAACTTGTGGTTGATAGTAAAACATCGATTTTCCTGTTGAGACACAGTTCTATCTTCAGAGATTTCTCGAGATATCTTCTTCCGAAGTTTCGTTATAGCATCTATAACTGCCTCTGGTTTAGGTGGGCAGCCCGGCAAATAAACATCCACAGGAATTAGCTTATCGACTCCCCGAACAGTACTATAAGAATCAGTACTGAACATCCCCCCTGTAATAGTACAGGCTCCCATAGCAATGACATATTTTGGTTCAGGCATTTGCTCATATAATCTCACTAAAGAGGGAGCCATCTTCATTGTTACTGTGCCAGCTGTTAAAATGAGGTCCGCTTGCCTAGGACTCGATCTTGGTACCAATCCATAACGATCAAAGTCGAATCGCGAGCCTATTAATGAAGCAAATTCAATAAAACAACAACTGGTACCGTAGAGAAGTGGCCATAAACTGGAGAGTCTTGACCAATTCGAAAGATCATTCGATGTAGTTGAAATAATTGAATTGGGTATTGTTTGGTCAAGTAACGGAAACTCAATAAAATTCATAACTGTCTCAATGTAATCTTTTCCTTCTTTTTTATTTTTATTGTCTGAATATTCAGCTAAGACCATTCTAATGCTCCTTTTCGCCATGCATAAACTGAACCAACAATTGGGATAAGCACGAAAATGAAAGCTTCTATAAATACGGATACACCCAATACATCGAAACTCATTGCCCATGGATAAAGAAAGACTGTTTCAACATCAAAAACAACAAAAACTAGAGCAAACATGTAATAGCGTATTCGGAATTGTAACCAAGCATCCCCCATGGGTTCTATACCTGATTCATAACTAGAGAACTTCTCCGGTCCTTCAGTAATAGGCGCTAAAACTCCGGAAATTACAAATGCTAAGATAGGAATAACGCTTGATATTATCAGAAATACCCAGAAAATATCATATTCGTAAAGCAGAAACATAAATGTACTCCTATTAATTATTAATGTGGAATATGCTGAATTATTCCATTCGAATTGGAATTGTCAATTCATCCGGAACTTCTTAGGCGAAACAAAAACTTATTTTGATCAAGTCAAACCGTATAATTTATAGTTTGTTTGATGTGGGACGTGTTTTGTTTAAAGATTCATTCAACAGAATCCCATTTAGATTTTTTTTTTTATTTCAATTTGAAAATAAAGTATTTATTATTTTCAGAAAATAATAATTCAGGTAGAAGATCATTGCTTCTATTAATTCGATACAAAACAAATACAGAAACATAATCTAATGCATCAAACGATTATATTTTATCCCCTTTCCTTGTCCTAAATTTAATTTCTATTTTTCTTAATGGATTTGATTCAGAGTTGTGAGGAACCTTTACATATAGCAATTCATATCTTTCTATACCAAAAAATTAGAAACTTTTTTCTTGTACTATCCCACTGACCCTCTCAGAATAAAAAAAAAAAAAGGTTTGTTTTACAGCAAACCTACGCTACGCAATGAAAGATAGTACAGCACAGGGTGGTATAATCGACGGAATCATAAATTACATAAAGAGGAAAAAGTTATATGTAATTCATCCACAAAAATGAATGAAGAAGTATGGGTATGTTATCCGAGATTTGACAAATACCGTTTTTATTTATTGAAATGCATTGTTGTTGTTTTTATTTTTGTCTTCCTATGTACTTACATAAACATGTGGTAATGCTTTCATTTCTATGGACCAATAAATTGGCCAGGCCAGCCCATAAACAAGTACCTAATGAGGAAATAAAACCTATACTAAACTAAAATAGAATGTCTATACAAAAATAGAATGTATTAGGGCTATACGGACTCGAACCGTAGACCTTCTCGGTAAAACAGATCAAACTTCTTATTATCAAAATGATTCAAACTGTTTCAAAGACCCAACATGCATT
>CANTAL010000617.1:60000-65000 GCA_947650365.1 Chamaelirium japonicum | reverse complement strand
GAGGGATAAGTAATTCGACTCATTCACATACAGATCATGAATGTTTGGAATCCATATTATGCAAGGAGACATTTGCTTTTGCTAATTCGAATTGAAGGGTGATATCAAATCGGTCTATTTTCGGCGTCATATACATAGTTAGCACATTCGTCATAGTTAGCAGCTCCGTATCAAGGTCATCATCAATATCGTCACTGTCATCAATATCGATATCGTCACTATCATCAATATCGATATCGTCAATAAGATAATCTTTAGATTTGTCATCCAGGAACTTGTTTGGAAATACCGTAATGAAAGGAACATAGGAGTTTGTCGCTAGGTATTTGACCAAATAGGATCGTCCAGTTCCTATAGAACCTATCACTAAAATACCCCTAGAAGGGGATAGGGCTAAGCGGAGCGAAAAGGGTTTTCCATGAGATGGGAAAATGAAAACTATTAACCCCACACGAGGTTTGTGAATAAGTAATTGTCTGATAATGAGCAAGGAATATCCGTCTTTCTGCTAAACAGGATCTATTGAACTCATAATTCATTAGATACTTTTTATGAATGTCAACTAAGTATCGTAAGTAAATTGATCCCGGTTGTTCAATCATTTGATAACCAGAGTCATTCTTTGATAAACGATCACTATGAGTCAGACTCAATAGAATTTGATCAATCCTTTTTTCTGTCGTTAAGGTGGAGAACTGAACCAAGAATTCTCTTTCTTCATCATCAATCGAATCATTGTTCGCGACCTCAGGATTCTATTCTATCATCAATCCAATCACCGTTCACGTTTTTTCTTTTTCTTATGAATGAATAGATCTCTTTACTTGTACGACTTAGATGTCTCGTATTTCTCGAAAAAGTGATTCGATTGATGGGATTTGGTATGATACTTATGAGATCAATGAGATTGATATTCAAATATTTCTTCTTAGAACGTATTGGATTTGACCCCGTAAGTGGGACCACCACCCAATAGCATGTTGCCACCAGAAGCAGAACCCCGTATTCCTTCCAGAGAATCTCCTAATTGTTCCAGAGCAACTAGAAAGAGATTCTTTAACCAGAAAGAATTCAGTTCAGATGTAGGATACCTATCCAGAAGTTTTCGCAACTCAATCATGTATGATGGAATCATCAAAGACTTGATCTTTTTCTAACTCTGTCTGTAACTCAATAGAGGCTCGGGAAACAAAGAGAAGATGTATACGAACGAGATATCCAGCAACAAGAAGAAGAAAAGGATTGAATAGAGGAACTCCCGAGCATTTTTTGATCTCAGATGTGTCCATATCAATGGAACGGGTGACTCATTATTACGATGAATCATTTCTTCGGACAGAAGAAGATTCTGTAAACACTTACTCGAAATCTCACTTATCAGAGGTCCATTGTGGAAGAATCTTCTGAGGAATTGGCCATGATATATCTGATCCATGCATAATATCATGAAAAATGGATACAAATTTTTGACTGCTACTTAGTATTGGCAATGGGTCTGAAAAAGTATCTAAAAGGGTGAAATTTAGATATTTGCACCCTGTCGAAGTAAGGAACCATGGCATATATGTTTGGAACAGATTCCATTTTGAGAGATTTGAAAAAGCACTATCTCGTTGAAAGGTTCTATACATCTGCCGTTCTCAACGCATTTCTTTAGACAAAGACTCCGTTTTTTCCTCTTTCCGGATGGTAAATATTCTCAGAACATGGAGTGTGAATCAAACTCATGTTTGAATTGAAACTGTGATACCTGATACAAGTTCTTCCTTCTGAATCAGATAGATTCATATCTGAAAGAGGCTGACAATAAGTTCTTTCAAAATTGACTATTTGTTCCTCTGTTAGAGGTGTTGCAGAAATGTCTGCGATCGAGTAAATAGCTCTACGAACGAATGGATCGGATCGAATTGGAAAATGGAAAGATTTGTACAAGTTATACGTTTCGTCACCATTTTGTGGAAAATCGTTAGGTATGAATATGTCAGATACCTGTGACTCAATTGGTGAAATAGTCTCTCTCTCAAAAAAATATGTTTTTTTTTACCGACGCACAAAGAAAATATTTTGTTGCGAATGAACAAGATATTGAGGAATTGTCCCATATGTAAGATCATAATTATTGATACGGGTCTTTTCCACATAAAAGGGGAATCTTTTGTTACAATAGAACCAGAAGTGATGTGGATCATTCAAGAATCGAAGTCGATTTGCTTTATAAAAAGAAGATATCAATGAACTTCTATGAAATGTTTCACGGGATTCAGCCAATTGTCTCGATCGTGGGATATCATTGAGAAATAGGAATCCGTGTTATCAAAGGATTTCCTGCAATTATTTCTAGTATGGAATGAGTCAATCATCCACTTTGGTATCTTTTTGAACAAAAATGGTAATATTGTTCCTCCATTGATCAAGAATTTCGGTCTTTGGGAAGTATCATGATCATACAATAAGAAGGGTTTCAATTTATTCAAATGAACGATTTGAACACCTATTGATTCTAACAACTGATTGCAGAGTTGATCATTCGGACCTTTCAATTCATAGATGTGGATCTCGGACCTATGAATGGGGATATTCCCGATACTCACAAAGAAAAAGGGAAGTGACTTGGACAAAAAGGGAAGTGACTTGGACAAAAAGGGAAGTGACTTGGACAAAAAGAGAAGTGACTTAGACAAAAAGAAACGAAGTGACTTAGACAAATCTTGTTTGTCGATAGCCCTCGGACCAATCAATCGAATATTGATTAATACGTAATCGATCGAACACTACTTGAAAACGGTTCTTCTGTTCAGAAAGAAAATGTTCCAAATGTTCCTGGAAATTCTTGCTCCCATTAGACCATTTGTATCTATATGCATCAGGATCCCGATTCATGGATCTCTCGGTTCGAGAAATAAGAGGATCAAACCATTTCTTCTGACTCTTTTTCAAATTCGATAAATGTTGGTTGATCGTATATTTCATTATAGTTATATGATTCAGAGTATCATTTCCTATTTGATCCCTTTGAATTCCATATTCGAAGTTGCGATCGGATCTATTCATTAAAAGAATCGATTCGATACATTTCTTATGTACCCATAGGTGCTATATTGGATTTGAATCAGATTTCGGATCAATCCATATTGATTGACTGCCTCCATTATGTTGTTGCTAGCAAATACCGCCGTTTTTTGTTTTGGATCTTCCAAATCATTCCCGCAGTAGATCCGGACCGATTTTTTCTGATCCTTCGATCAAAAGATTCATTCTCTTCATAAAAAAGAGGAGGTAGAATCAATAAAAATTGATTTTTCGATTCATCTCCGGAGTTGAATACCTTATTCAAGAATTTTTTTGGATCTAACCCGTAGGAATCAATAGAAAAGGCAAATCCCCCTATGATACACCAGATCCGGCCCGGTTATTGATAGAGTGAATAGATCTGCCATTTCTTGAAATCTCTCTTCTGATTCAAAATCGTGGTGTAACGTGTATCCCCCCTTGTTCCGGTCATGGAATAGATGAAATAAATCAAAAATGGATTTTTGTTCAAGAATGAAATCTTATTTGAACTGTCCATATCCGGTTCATCCTTCGGAACCATATCAGATCCCGGATCGGATGAAATAGGATGAATTGAGACGGTATTTTGTAAATAGGTAATTATCTTGAATATATCAACCATTTCTTTATTTTCCGATCGCCTGGAAGGAACAAAAGAAACATCTTGTTTTTTTCTTCAAAAATTTCTGATCTCTAGTGGACCTCTCAGTAGGATTCGAACCCAGATGAAGTTCTGACCATCTGTCAGAGAAAAAAGAACGAATTGATCTTGTAGGATTCACAAGAAATTCTTCGATTTCTTCCGGAAGCAGATGATTATTCATCTGCTTCTCACGTTCCGTGAATAGCCGGGACGTTGAGGAAGATCCAAAAAGGCATTTCGGGAATCGATCTGATTCTATCTCTGTTCCTTCCGTTTGAAGAAAGGAAGGATCCCAAAGAATCGATCTTTCTTTTAGTTGCTGAATCTCTCTTTGATCGATCAATGTGTGATATTCGGAATCCTCATTTCTAATGGAATCGAAATGATCTCTGGATTGATCAGAAGATCCTTTCAATTGGCTAGAATCCGTTACTTGAACGAAAATGGATCTTGTGGAATCATATTGAATATTTGACAATACATTCCGTACCTTGCTAAAAAACCGATCCTGGTTTACCAACCACACATTGTCTAACCAAATCAAATTCTCTACGTTCCTCAAAAAATCCGATTCGTGCTGATTCTTCCCCCAACTAACGAAGAGATCTTGGCGGAATTGCCACATATGAAATTGAGCACAATTTTGCAAAGAAATACTCCACTTGTTTCTCAAGAAGAGATGGGAAACATGCTCAATATCATTTGAATGAATAGTTGCCTCAGCTCCTTGTTGTTTGAAGAACCCCCCCCCTTCAATGGTCTTTTTTCACGAAAAGCAGACATGAGATAACAAATCAAGTCATTTCCCTAAGACTTCGAATAGCTGTCCAAAATTCAAGTTGATTATGTTTCGCTTCTTCTCGGAGAAAGACGATCAAACAATTCCCAATCATGGTCTTGCGGATCGGATCATCCATATAGGATAAAAAAAGAAACTCCAGATATTTGCTATCTTTCCCTTTGAATGAGATCTCAATTCCAGCTACGGTTTCATTAGATACCTTACAACTAGAATCCCTCTTTTTTTCCGATCCGGTTCCTCACACCACCGCGAACCCCGGTTAGATTCAGGCATGATACACTTTTTATTTAATGGAGAACCCAAGTACTCTCTTGCGGATCCATGAAACAAACTCTCAGAAATCTTTTTCCCTTTTGGAAGATACAGAAGCGAAAACAATCAACCTATTGATATTGGAAGACCAAAAAGATTCTCCCAATGTCTCATTTCTGGTCCAATGGAATTCATAGGTATAGGAAGAAGCCCCATCAATAGAGATTTTTTCTTTCGACCATCTTTCGATTG
>CANTAL010000617.1:40000-52500 GCA_947650365.1 Chamaelirium japonicum | reverse complement strand
GACGAATTCGTTACTTCATCAAAATGTGTGAAAGATCATAGCCGCACTTAAAAGCCGAGTACTCTACCATTGAGTTAGCAACCCCGGATAAAAAAAATATGTAGTGTAGTGTAGATACGATCAAAATAAAAAATTTTCTTGGATTGCACTCCAGAGGACCCCGTCAAAACCAAAACATTGAACTAGCAACAAATCACAAATCTAAAATCTAAACGTAAAAGAAAGATTTTATGATCAAAAATTGATAATCATAAACACCAAAATATCAAAATGAGCGGATCAGACGAAAAACCACGGATTCCCAATCCAATAGAGATTTAAAAATTGACACCCATTTTTTATCTTGATCCATTTTTTCTTTTTTGTTAAGAAAATGCGTCTTGTATGACAGTAAATCCGGCAAACCCCTAATTTGACTGAAGTGTGAAGTGAAGGAAAAACAAATATCGGGTAGGGTCTATTTATCTATGATCGAATTATATTGATTCGTTACAACATTGTCAATATGAATGGAATGTTAATAAAATCCATTTTTGTTTAAGTAAACAAAATAAAAAATAAGGACTTATGTTGGATTGGCACAAGATAAATCAGAAATTTTAATGGAAAAAAATAAGGAAGGGGTAGAGAAAAAATCTCGAGCTCATTCAATCGATAGAGATATAATAAGAAAAATGGATCCCGCCTTTGCCGGTAAATTCCCATAAAAAAAAAAAAAGGACCCTTAATAGATTCCCAATCCCCGAACAAAATCATTTTAACACAATAAGTTATTCCAAATTCTTTCATCTTAAAATAAAAGAAGACTCCTCTCATTCTTATTTTTTCGTATCTATCATATACAAGGAACAATTGTTACCATAGGTAATTATGGATATTTAAGGAATCACAGATCTTTTTTTTTTTTACTTAGCCGAAACAATACATAATATATTATAATATATATATAGACCTTGTTCATTTTATTTTATACAGATTTTGTTTTCTTTAACAATTTTCTGTTTTAATGTTGGATACAATGTGATTCGATCTTTCGTTTCTGATAGAAACGATCTGGGACGGAAGGATTCGAACCTCCGAGTAACGGGACCAAAACCCGCTGCCTTACCGCTTGGCCACGCCCCATTTAGATTTCTATTCAACACTAATAAACACTATTATAAGTATTGGTTATTCGTCAATTCCAGCCCAAGCCCAACACGCGATCTAGTGTATAGAAAAAAAAATTCATTGATCATTACATGGAATTCAATTTAAATATTGTATGTAAAGTATAATTCCTTGTATTCTCGTTTGAGAATGGAAAAAGTAATTTTGGATTTGGGAGAGTTAGAGTTCAAATAAAAAGGATTTTTTTGGCCTGCCTTTTCATTTTTCCCTTATATTACCTCATCTTATAAAAGTAACTCAATCAAAATAAAATTATCTAATCCACAAGAACAAAATTTTTGTTATGCTTAATATCTTAAGTTTAATCTGTATCCGTCTTAATTATGACCTTTATTCAAATAGTTTTTTTTTCGCTAAATTGCCCGAGGCTTATGCCTTTTTCAATCCAATCGTAGATGTTATGCCCATCATACCTGTACTCTTTTTTCTCTTAGCCTTTGTTTGGCAAGCTGCTGCAAGTTTTCGATGAAATCTTTAATACTTTCCTAAATTCATGATTTTTTTGAAAAAAAAAAGATTCTAAAAATTAATAAGATCGGATAAGTCTTACATTATGAATCAAAGATTCATAAAATCAAAATTTTGTATATTGAATAACCGTAGCAATTCATTTTGATAATTTATTTCTTTGTTCTGACCTTCCAGCGAACAAAGACTTTATTGGGTCTTCCACAATACCTAATTGTGAAGATAACAATAAAATTCTTATAACGAAGGACTCAGAATCTTATTATAAAAAAATTAGTTTCTTTTCAAGAAAACACTTCTTTTTTTTTTTGAGGTGTCATGTGAAAATCGCGTATGTGGTACAAAAAAAATGAAGTAATCCATTCCCCTTTTCAAAAAAAAAAAATGATCTTATCTTGGAGATTGTGTAATGCTTACTCTCAAACTCTTCGTTTATACAGTAGTGATATTCTTTGTTTCTCTCTTCATCTTCGGATTCTTATCTAATGATCCAGGACGCAATCCCGGACGTGAGGAATAAACATAAAAAAGAGATTTGTAGTTTTTTCTTGCTTTTTTCTGAATTCTTTTTTCTTATTATTTTATCTATTCCATACATCTTATTATAATAAAATTAAGGGATTGGTATTTTTTTGAATTAGAAATAGAAAGTCTCGAGCGATCAGAGAGAGCGGAGAGAGAGGGATTCGAACCCTCGGTACAAATAACTCGTACAGCGGATTAGCAATCCGCCGCTTTAGTCCACTCAGCCATCTCTCCAAATTCAAAAAGAAAAAAATGTTTATGTAATCTGACACGTGAAGTTGAAGTAAAGATTAATCAAAAAACCTCGGTTTCTTGCTTATTTCTTATTAGAAATTAGAATTAGAAGGATATAAAAAAATAACAATATATAAACCAATATATAACATAACGAAGGATAATATATATATATATATATGATATATGAAATGATATATGAAAAATAAAATAGATAAAAATAGATAAATATATAATATAAAACATATATAAATATAAAATAAAAAGAGAAAATAAGAAAGATAATATATACATATTAAGATATCTAAAAATTGGATCAACAATTCAATTTATATAATAATTCGAAAGAGATATCACAAATAGAAAGAATATCTTACTTCTTTTATTTTGTACAAAAGGTTTATTCCCCCGGCCCGATTAAGTACTGGAGTACTGGCCGGGCCATTACTTCTTTTTTTGTTCCAATGAATCTAGCTCAAACAATTTAATCATGATTTGATATCAAATCATAAATACTTGTTATTAAAGCAGCAACAAGGGCAATTTCCATCCCCATTCCTATTATTAAGAATGAATATTTTATTATTTTTTTTTTCTTCAAGTTTCTCGGGGGCAAAATACATGTCAACGCTAGAATTTTCATGATTCTGATGCTATCTTGATTGTGTCTCATCCCTTTGTTCGACAAACGGCCCTCAATTTATATACAATAATCAAATTGTAGCGGGTATAGTTTAGTGGTAAAAGTGTGATTCGTTCTATTAAAAACTGAAATAGTTAAGGGGTCTTTCGGTTTTTTTCATATTCCGAATCAAAACTTTATTTCTTAAAAAGGGTTTAATCCCTTGCCTCTCAATGGCATATTTGAGGAAGAATATACATTCTCACGGTTTGTATCCAAGGGTCAATTAAAAATGGAATAAAGAAAAAATGGGATTATGGGATCGCGAAGCATAATTTTGTTGAGTAAAGGATACATGGATAAAGATACAAAAGTGGATTTCCAATCGTAACTAGATTTTCAATTTTTGTGTTGTAAAGGGGAGATTGAAGCCTTTAGCTAGAAAACGACGGTTTTGGTTTACTAGAACCATCGGCATATTGTTTCGGCTCGGTGGAAACAAAATTCTTTTCCTCAGGATTCTGTGAGTAGAAATAGGGAACGAAGAAACTAGACTAGACAGATTTGAAATGATTTTCCTCCTCTAGAGGGATCATCTAGAAAGCGAGTAGATTTGAATGCATTCAGATAAAAAAGCGGACATAGATGTTATGGATGTAATTTTTTTTTCTGGGAATACATCGATCTTCCATAAAAGGAGCCGAATGAAACAAAAATTTCATGTTCGGTTTTGAATTAGAGACGTTAAAAATGATCAACCAACGTCGACTATAACCCCTAGCCTTCCAAGCTAACGATGCGGGTTCGATTCCCGCTACCCGCTCCATATTCCTTATTATATTATACATCATCAATTTTGGTGGATATGCGTCCTTATTTTTATTCCCGAATAAATTTTCAGTGTAATCGTAATCAAATTTTCTCCGAAAAAGAGAAAGGAAGAATGCGAAAGAATAAAATAGGAATGAAAAGCGTCCATTGTCTAATGGATAGGACAGAGGTCTTCTAAACCTTTTGTATAGGTTCAAATCCTATTGGACGCAATTTTTTTCCATTTTATTCTTTTATGGTTATATCAAGAAATCAAGAAAGCTATTTTGAATGATTCGAATCAGAAATAATTTTTAAGAATTTTTCTTGTACTAAGAATAAGAATAAGAATAAAAGTGAAAAATTTATGTTTGTTCCTGAAGTAAAAACAGTTCGATCTGTTCCTGAATAGCTTCCTTCAAAAGGACTTCCGCTTGTTCGGTGAATATCTTGGTAGAAGATATAATTTCTTGGAATTGAGGTTTATTCTTTTTTAAGTAGGTACGCAAATGAACAATAAATTTATTTACCTGTCCAATTTCTAACGTATCAAGATATCCATTCGCTCCAGTATAAATAGTAACTATCTGTTCTTCTACCGGGAGAGGGTCTGATTGGGATTGTTTGAGCAACTCGCGTAATCGTTGACCTCTTGCCAATTGATTCTGAGTAGCTTTATCAAGATCAGAAGCAAATTGTGCAAAGGCTTCTAACTCTGCGAATTGAGCTAGTTCCAATTTTGATTTGCCGGCTACTTGTTTCATGGCTTTAATTTGAGCTGCGGATCCCACTCTGGAAACAGAAATACCTACATTAATAGCAGGTCGGATTCCAGCATTGAATAGATCGGCGGATAAGAATATTTGTCCATCTGTAATGGAAATTACATTAGTAGGAATATAAGCTGAAACGTCTCCGGATTGAGTTTCAACTATTGGTAAAGCAGTCATACTTCCTTCACCCAAATGAGAACTTGATTTAGCGGCTCTTTCCAAAAGGCGCGAATGCAAATAAAAAACATCTCCCGGATAAGCTTCACGGCCGGGGGGTCTTCTTAATAAAAGAGACTTTGGCGATAAGCTTGCGCCTGTTTGGAGAGATCATCATAAATTATTGAAGTATGTCGTTCACGGTACATAAAATATTCAGCCAGAGCCGCTCCTGTATAAGGAGCAAGGTATTGTAATGTAGCAGGTGAATCCGCCGTTTCAGCTACCACAATAGTGTATTCCATTGCCCCCTGTTCCTGGAAAGTATTCACTACTTGAGCCACAGAAGATGCTTTTTGACCAATAGCTACATAAACACATATTACATTTTGCCCTTTTTGATTGAGAATCGTATCTGTGGCTACTGCTGTTTTGCCGGTCTGTCTGTCCCCGATAATTAATTCTCGCTGGCCACGTCCTATAGGGATCATCGAATCAATAGCAATAAGCCCTGTTTGAAGAGGCTCATATACTGAACGTCTCGAAATAATACCTGGGGCAGGAGATTCAATTAATCGAGATTCAGAAGCTGAAATTTCACCTCTCCCATCAATAGGTTTAGCCAGAGCATTTATAACACGACCCAAATAAGCCTCGCTCACGGGTATCTGAGCAATTCTTCCTGTTGCTTTTACAGAACTTCCCTCTTTTATCATCAAACCATCACCCATTAATACAACACCAACATTATTTGATTCCAAATTAAGAGCAATGCCTATTGTACCCTCTTCAAATTCTACTAATTCACCCGACATTACTTCATCAAGACCATGAATACGAGCAATGCCATCGCCTACTTGAAGTACGGTGCCGGTATTTACAATCTTTATTTCTCTATTATATTGTTCAATACGTTCGCGGATAATATTACTAATTTCGTCGGCTCGAAGGGTTCCCATTAGTCTCTTTTTCTTATTTTTCGGAAGCAAAGGGAAAATAATAATAATGCCTAAACTCTAAACTAAAGTAAAAGTTACAAGTAGAAGGGCTAATCAGTTATTTCTTCCATGGCCCCGAGGGTGCCAATATTAGCACGGATGGTACGGAAATGTAACTCGCTATTCAAACAACTATTCAGAGTTCCTAGAGCTCCTTGTAAGGCTTGTTGGAAAACTCGTTGCCGGACCTGATTAATCGCTCTTTGTTGTTCAAAATGAAGGGTTTCATTTTTGAAATTTTCTAATCGTTCCAAACTATCACAAGTGGCATTAATTAAATTTACTTTTTCTCGTTCTATCTCGGAGTACCCATTCCTTCGATACTCATCTGCTTCAATTTCCACTTTCCGTAAGCGAGCCCGAGCTCTTTCGAGCTGCTCAATGGCCCCTTTACGTAATTCTTCCAAACTTTGAATAGTACTCAAGATCTTTTGTTTTCGATTATCTAATAAATCATTTAATGAAAGTAGATTATCTTACCATTAATTTCACAACTTCCACGATCTCTTCCCGAACCAAACATGAATCTTTTGATTCATTTGGCTCTCACGCTCAATTATTGATTTTATGGGCATTCCCGTATCATTTAATGTAATGAGCCTACCCTCTCTTTTCTGTTCCTATTCAAAGAGATCGAAACGGATATAAGACCAGAATATTAGAAGGACTCTTCCGACCAGATAAAAAATCTATCTAGAATTGTCAGCAAAGTTGTTTCTTTATTTGTTTTTTATTTAATTTATATAAAAAATTATTATATATATTTTATTTACCTTTTTTCTTCAAGTCTTCAAATCCAAAAATTATTTTTTTTTTTATAGATAGGTCGTCGCTTCGGCATTGGATAAAAAGTAAAAAGGGCAAGGAAGGCGCCCATTCTAAATGGTTTCAAATCATTTTATCGATATGAGTGTTCTATATCAGATAAATTACCAACTATTATTTTGAAACCATTTTTGTACTAACGTAGTGGTAGAAAGAGTACCATGTTGTGCCTGGACTTCAAACAGTTTAGCTTTAACCATCTAAATGGTCTCGCATTATTGGTTGATAGAGAATCAAAGTTGATTTACCAATGAGTCACGAAATGCTATGGTTCTTACATATGATTTTTAAATTTATTCAGAAGTAATTCGTCGAGATCGTGCACTTTTATTTCCTAATTTATCCTATCTCAAAAAAAAAAAATAACATAAATACATAAATAAAGTGCGGCCGGTTGGATCCAACCTATATTCTTGAAATACACAACTCGTACACACTCCCTTTCCAAAAAAAATCAATACACCAAGCACTACAGTTAGATTTATTGGATTTGTTGCTAAAATATCAGTATTAAACCCGAAACTCCCAGCGGATGGCCGATAGCCCAAGGAAACAAAAAAATCAGTTACATTTTTCATATGGTCCCCTCTTTCTTATAGATAAGACTAACAAAGAACAGAGTTCTTTTTGTATCATCTAGCTTGCCCCTTTTGTTCTTTTTGTATCATCTAGCTTGCCCCTTTTTTTGATCAATTTCTTTTTATTCATTTTTATAATTTTTTTTTCTTTCTTTATGGGATATAGATTGAATCTATTAATTTAATTTTAAAATTTCTTTTTTTTTTTGAAGTTTCCAATAAGAAGAGATACTTATTAGGTTAGGTTAGGTCCTGGGTCTCACGTCAATTGTGAAATATCTCGTTTGTTGAAACGCCTCCTAAAAGTGCAAATTCCATAGTACTAACTAAGGGTAGGAAGGAAGAAAGCAAACGAATCCGCTAATTCCTCATACTCAAATCAGTCCCTCCCGGGGCATTGTTTCGACAAATAAGTAATTGTAGGAGTAAAGTTTTGATCGAATTCGAAGAAGCAAACGGCAACCCCGAGTTAATAAAATAAGAAAAAGAGTACGTTACGTACTTTTTCACATTTCTAGGATTAAATTAAACAAAAGGATTCGCAAATAAAAGCGCTAATGCCACGACCAGTCCATAAATTGTTAAGGCTTCCATAAAAGCTAGACTAAGCAATAAAGTACCTCTTATTTTACCCTCTGCTTCTGGTTGTCTCGCAATACCCTCTACAGCTTGGCCTGCAGCAGTACCTTGACCAACCCCAGGTCCAATAGAAGCAAGCCCTACGGCCAATCCAGCAGCAATAACGGAAGCGGCAGAAATCAGTGGATTCATGGTAAGTTCCTCGTACCAAAAAAAAGAAATGGTTAATGATACAATCAACCAAACAAATAAATTATTACTTTTTTTTTTGTTTTATCACTAAGATCTATCGGGCCAAAGTAAGTAAAAACTCCAAATTGAAATGATAATATTAGTGAATCTCAGAACTACTTCGATATATCGTTTTTATTTTACTTTTACTACCCATGATGGAATTTTTTTAAATCATATGCATATGGTTCTAATTATTGCATTTCTTTATTTCGAATCATTCTTTCATTCAATTCTTTGTTTTTGACTCTTCTATATCCGCGAGTTCATCCTTTTTTTTTTCATCCAATCCACAATCACAGACGAAACAGAAGGACTTATATTGGAATCCATCTAAATGCAGTGGGCTGTAAAAAAACAATATACTGGAAAAGAATAAAATATATATATAATTTATATAAATTTATTATATGTATATAATATGAATATTATATATGTATATTAATGGGGGTTGGGGATAGTCCCTATACTATATAACTAGATAAATAACTAGATAACTAGTGAATAACTAATATAGCGAATAACTAATATTACATATACATTTGTTTTTTGCATAACGCAAACTGCCCACATTTTATATTTATATTTATATTGAATGGTATTCTAAAATCATTTCATTCTGCGAAACATACACGGGGGCTGGACTTATAGACATTACATATATCTAGTTTGACCCCCCTAACCCATTTTTTTTTTTACAATTCCGTAATATCATCCACCTTTCCTCCTGCGACGTTAGGTCCTAGATACATTTGTATCATTATGCATTATGTTCCCAACCAAGTGATTATTTTGAACCAACCATGCATAAATTAGGATAAAAAAAAAAGACTATTTCAAAAGCTAGTCAATGATGACCCTCCATGGATTCGCCTATATAAGCCGCGGCTAAAGTTGCAAAAATAAGAGCTTGAATACCACTTGTAAATAATCCAAGAAACATAACAGGTATAGGAACTACTGAAGGTACTAAAGAAACAAGAACAGCAACTACTAATTCATCAGCCAATATATTTCCGAAAAGTCGAAAACTAAGAGATAAAGGTTTTGTGAAATCTTCTAGGATGTTAATTGGTAAGAGTATTGGAGTTGGTTGAATGTATTTCCCGAAATAACCCAATCCTTTTTTTGTAAGACCTGCATAAAAATATGCTACTGACGTGGGTAAAGCTAAAGCAACAGTAGTATTTATATCATTCGTGGGCGCAGCTAACTCCCCATGAGGTAACTGTATGATTTTCCACGGTAAAAGAGCACCTGACCAGTTAGAAACAAAAATAAATAGAAACATAGTTCCAATAAAGGGAACCCAAGGAGCATATTCTTCTCCAATCTGAGTTTTGCTCAAGTCTCGAATAAATTCAAGAACATATTCGAAGAAATTCTGACCATCGGTCGGAATGGTTTGCGGATTCCGAACAGCTATGATGACTGAACCTAATAAGATAGCAATTACGACCCAAGAAGTGATAAGTACTTGGGCATGGAGTTTTAAACCCCCTATTTGCCAATATAAATGTTGGCCTACTTCTACACCCGATATATCATATAACCCCTTGAGTGTTTTAATGGAACATGGTATAACATTCATATTGCCCTCTCACAGAAATCGAACTGAAAAAAAAAATTATTTTGATTCAACCATCTCTTTATCAACTCACTTACTTTAATCATTAATGCTATATTTCGGATACCAAGAAATCACACGACATAATATCAATATCCCCACAGTACTTTTTATCTTTATCCCCTTTTAAAGTGCAAGACTAGTAACCGATCTGATCTAATAAATCTATCCAGTTCAAAAATAATTCATTAATCTTATTTGATTATTCTTAATCATAATCAACGATTTCTTATATAGCTAGAACGACCCTCGCAAATTGCGAATACTAATTTATTAAGAATAAATCGGATTGAAGCTATAGCATCGTCGTTGGCTGGAATCGAAATATCCGCGAGATCCGGGTCACAATTTGTATCGATTAAACAAATCGTCGGAATCCCCAAAATGACACATTCTCGAAGAGCCATATATTCTTCTTGCTGATCAAGGATGATTACAATATCAGGTAATCCCGTCATATATTTGATCCCACCCAGATATCTTTGCAAGGTAGATAATTTTCTCTTCAACATTGCTGCATCTCTTTTTGGAAGACGTTTGAATTTCCCCATCTTTTGTTCTGCTCTTAAGTCCCTGAACTTATGAAGTCTCGTTTCCGTAGTGTACCAATTCGTTAACATACCACCGAGCCATTTTTGATTAACATAATGACACCGCGCCCCTATTGCAGCTGATGCTACTGAATCCGCTGCTTTATTTTTTGTACCAACGATTAAAAAGTTTTTTCCCCTACTTGCTGCATCAAAAACTAAATTGCAGGCTTCTGATAAAAAACGAGCAGTTATCGTAAGATTTGTAATATGAATACCTTTACACTTAGCAGAAATGTAAGGGGCCATTCTAGGATTCCATTTCCTAGTACCATGACCAAAATGAACTCCTGCTTCCATCATCTCTTCCAAATTGATGTTCCAATATCTTCTTGTCATTTTTCCCCACACTTCCTATTTTTTTTTTTAACAAGGAGACAAGGTACCTTGAAATAAATAATTGTTCCGACGGAACCTTCTACCGCGGATTTACCGTTGATACGCGGTCCAAACCATTAATTTTTTTTAATTACTTAATTGATTTATTATTAAATCAATAATTGTCCAGACAGATCCGGCTCCGGATAATTAAAGTAAAAAGAATGAATCTCTTCTTAGGAATCATTAAATCGCGTAAATGATTGTTCTGATGTCTCGTGGAAATTGTTTTGGGCGCAAGAACAAAATAATTCTCTATGGTGTAACAAAATATCTCTCATTTCCAACTCGAATAGATTCTTCCTTTTGATTTCCAAATAAATGTTTTTGTCTTGTCTTGAATTGTGCACTAATTTTTTGAATCCGGTACCAACAGGAATAATCCCCCCCAGAACAACGTTTTCTTTCAGTCCTTTCAACCAATCAATACGACCTCGTAAAGCAGCTTTTGATAAAACTCGAGCGGTTTCTTGAAAACTCGCTTCGGATATGAAACTTTGAGTGTTCAGAGATGTTCTCGTTATTCCCAATAAGATTGCCCGATAACCGATCGCTTCGTCCAAAGCACGCCCTGCTCGTTCTGCTCGCAAGAATCCTATTAATTCTCCAGGTGAAAAAACATTAGACATTCCATCTTCTAAAACCAACACTTTTGATGTTATTTGACGTACAATAATCTCTATATGTCTATTATGGATCTGTACCCCCTGAGATCGATAAACTTTTTGAATCTTATTAACCAAAGAGATATGACTTTGGGCTATGGTTAGCTCAGCTCCAATCAATAATCCCCAGGGGATTCCAAGAATTATTGGTATACGTTTGTTCCAACTTTCAACTCTCTTTTTGAGGTGCATCGATATTGAATCAATCGAACGCACTTCTAAGACTTGTTCCACTTTTGGAAGACCTTGCGTTATGTCGCCAGATCTCGATTTTTCATATATAAATGTAACTAATGTCTCTCCTTCATAAAGGATTTTTCCATAATGGCCATGAACAGTTGCCCCCGGAGTAGCCAAATAGGGCTTAGCTGATCTTATAACTAAGGACGTCAACATGAACGATTAAAATTTGCCCCGATTTTTTTATGTGTGGTCCGTATTTGAATAGACATACATTTTCACAAATAAATTGTCCAAGGCTAATTATTGTGGATGTCTCCTCACAAGAATCGTGATGGAGAAAACACCAATTCAAATGAAATGGATTCAAAATGATGTTACTGCATGGATCGGGATTATAAATCCTCCTATCTTCGTCCATTAAACAGTATTTAAATACTTGAAGTACTTGTAAAGTCTGTTTAAAATTGTAAAGTGGCAAATATTTCTTTAACAAGATCTGATTATGAGTTAATAAATGAAAATGATAAGATGAATAAAAATTCGCTATTTTAGGTACAATAGTACCTAAGGGACCAAACAAATCTCTAATTGGAATTATGGGATCAAATTCTTTTGTCACATTGTTATATTTCGAACCGTTTGATGGACCAATTTGAAAACAATTGGATGATGACAAAATTATCAAAGATTGGCATTCCTTATTTTGACTCAACAATGTACCACTACCAAGAGTTCCTTGATGTTTGGCGAGTGGTTGAATCTTTGACTTGGAATGAAAGGGATTGATATTGGTGCGCTCTAATCCTTTATCGGGAATCAATCCTGAACCCGCCGTATCATACCTTTTTCCGCTATACGAAATAGTGGACTTGAGTAACTCCATTCTTATAAAATCGCGAATTAGAGCATTTGCCCTTACCTCAACAAAGGAAGCATGAACCTCTTTTATAGAACCGTTTTGTTTTTTGTCCCAATTCAATACTAAGCAAGTCCGAACTAATTGAATACTTGTGTAATACATTCCTCGAATTGACTTGCCATATCCATAAAGGATATAGTTGGCAACTCTAAGTTGGACATTATCCTTT
>CANTAL010000617.1:12500-30000 GCA_947650365.1 Chamaelirium japonicum | reverse complement strand
GTAAAAGTAAAAGTTGAAAAGCAAAAGATTTTCTTTATCATTGTGGGGGGATTAAAAAAAAAAAGAATGTATGTAAAAAAAGAATGTATGTAATAGTGGTAGTGGCGTTTCCTAATTCTTTCACAGAAAGAAATACAATAAGACTTAGATCAAATAGGAAATAGAGGTATCCAATAAGATAGATAGTTATCTATCTTATTGGTATATTTTTATGTCTTTTGTTTATGAAAGAAAGGTAACAAAAAAACAATAAGTCGTACTATTCCTACATCTTACATTTGAAGCATTCCTTTGATATTTCCAAAGAAAGGGTGCGTGTATCGTATTTGTGCTTAATGCTCCCCCATTCTACCAGAAATCTAATAACAATAATATAGGATTTGTTACGATTGGATTCATTGGATTGGCGCATCAATCATCTTAAGTCAGAATCCTATTTTGACTCTGCGCCGTTGATTCGACTATGATTATTGATCAATAATTGAATAATTCCTTGATATAGATAGGGGACATAATTTACATGGATATAGTAAGTCTCGCTTGGGCTGCTTTAATGGTAGTCTTTACATTTTCCCTTTCACTCGTGGTATGGGGAAGGAGCGGACTCTAGGGGTATTACTAAATTGAGTAATCGAATTGTATCAATTGTTTAATGAATCGTTTTACGAATACTTACAAAAAAAGTGTCTCTGTCTCAAAATTATACTGGAATGAATACAGTAATGAATAAGAAAATACAATAATCAATAATAACCATTCTATCAAACAATGAATGATTACCATAGTTATATTTCGAAAATAAAATCTACGCATGATAGGAAATTTCTTCCAACCGAATTCTTCCTAAATATTCTATTTTGATGAACCGGCTTTTACCAGAATTATGGATATTACAACGAGAAAAACCAATCCCCCCCTTTTTTTTGTTACTTTTACTGTTCTAAGTCTAAGAGAAAGTCATTCTGCTATTATGGCGATACATACTTTCTACTGGAAGCAACTAGTAGTTGTCCAAGGAGGTCGGGTTCCTACACATAATAAAATTAGATCTTTCTTCCATTAAGCGATCCGCATATCGCGCATTTCCCCTTTGTTTTAGACTTATAGAAATTTTTTTTTTTGACTCATTTCATGTCATGTTTAAATATGAAAAATCGACAGGATTGACTCTACCACTCTACCCCTTTTCCAACTCCGAAAAAGTTTTCCCATAGAACTCCGCGGATCATGATCATCTGTGAGTGACTCAATCAATGACTTCTTGAAATGGGAATCTAAAAAAATAAAAAAAAAAAGAAATAGAATGAAAGTGCTATTTAGATGTAGTATTGAGATGTACATATATTAGATATACATACATATTGTATATTGATCCATATAAAGCCTATATGTGTATACAACTCTTTCTATTTAATATAATTAAATTTAATATAATTAAATAGAATAGCAGAAATAGTATACAATACTAGATAGTGTGCGGAAAGAACTATATATATAGTTCTTTCCACACACTATCTCAGACACTTCTGATTCCGGCCCGACCATTTCATTTAATTTAAGACTTGGGGTTTGAATCCCTTCCTTTCATTTCTTCAATCATTGATAAGAACTAATAATTCAAGTTTCATTCAAATTAATCATTTTGGCTGACTGTTTTTACGTAGATGATAAGTAAAAAAGCAGTAGGAACTAGAATAAACAGTGCAGTAGCAATAAATGCGAGAATATTTACTTCCATAATCTCATTGTTTTTTTTTGCCTCGCAATAACTCGGGATCTAATCCCATAGAGATGAGATATTTTTCTCCTGTAAATTCAATAGGATAAATTGTATCCTGATGATACTGAATCGGATCAATATTATGAATAACAATATATCTGATCTATCAAATCGATTAATCGTCGAGAATTGAATAGTATAACATAGAAAGATCCTTTATCCATACTAAATAAAAAGGGGATTCCTGATCCAATATAGAATCCTATTGAATTTTTCATCCTTTTCCGCACTTTCTTTTCTATAACCTACCTTCTTTCGTATAAAATTATCCTTCCTTATACTTATACATACTTATGTATTACATACAATTATCCGATGAGATATCATATGAACGGTATTCAATTGTTCACACGTACATTTAGATCCAAAGAAAAGAGTAGAAGTGAGATGGAAAAAGGGACGGGTTAAAAGATCTAATATTTCAACAAATTGACTAAAAAGGGGGTGTTGCTCGGTCTTTTCTTTTATTTTCTTAAAATACTGAATAGAGTAATACCGCCGATTGTACCAATCTACATATGTCTCTCCCCTATCAATCGGTACTAGTATAAGAAATTAAGTTGAAATTACCGTATTTGTCTGATGATAAATGCAAAACGAAAAACAAAAGAAATAAAGATCCCCCACTGGGGATTAGATCTTGCCCCTGTCCCCATTTTCCGGTAAAAGGAGAGCTGAATTGATAAATTGATCGGATCCTAGTCCGGGACTGACGGGGCTCGAACCCGCAGCTTCCGCCTTGACAGGGCGGCGCTCTGACCGATTGAACTACAATCCCAGCGAGGTGTATGGCATACATATTCTTATGGTTTCACAAGAACAGAACGTTTATTCATCGTGTTGTAGCAGAGACACAAACAAATGATATACTGATATCCACTGGTTTTTTATTGCCAAAAATAGATAATTAATGAATCTTTCAATGAGAAAAAAGGGATTCTTTTTCCTTTCTTAATACTTAAGAATCATGAATCTAGATCGTTAGAAAGAAAAGATCAGAACGGATGAGAAAAATATGTATCGAGCAAAAAAAATTTACTCTTGATCTTTCTATTTCTACGGATCGGGCATTTCTGTTTCTGGAGGACAAATTGGTTAGCTCATATTCATGAGCGGCAAATTATTGGGCCGAGCTGGATTTGAACCAGCGTAGACATATCGCCAACGAATTTACAGTCCGCCCCCATTAACCGCTCGGGCATCGGCCCAGGAAGAATGAATTCTGGGCTTAGTGATAAGCCATGATCAACTGCCTTTCGTAGTACCCTACCCCCAGGGGAAGTCGAATCCCCGCTACCTCCTTGAAAGAGAGATGTCCTGAACCACTAGACTATAGGGGCATATCCGCCCGACCGTCATCATACTATGATGATAGTATGATCCGTTTTTTGGAATTGTCAATAATATATATATAACTAGATCCAGAAATCTAGATCTAGGCCCGAAGAGTCTTTTACCTTTATATATACTTTATATACACGATCACGATTCTATAGAATTTTTTTTTTCTTTTTCATTTTTAAAATATAAAAATGGAATTTGGCTCGGGGTACGAATCCCCTCATCACATGATTCAGCAAAATATCTCGAATCCATGTCTATGCCGGATTGGTACAGGTATAAATCAAGCGAATCTTGTTCTGATGGGTCAGTAAAAGTCAACAAAGCAAGTAGGGTCGGTCTTGAAACAATTCACTGCATTCTTTTTTATCAAAAAAAAAAAAAAAATAAGAATTTTATCCACTAAATTAATTACTAATAAATTTAATTTTTTGTTCCCGAATCAGCTCCTAGAAGTCTACTGCATGTATCTATACATATATAGATACATGCAGTAGACTCATAATGGAGAAAATGTCTAATTCATGAATTGAATAAACGGGCCCTTTTAACTCAGCGGTAGAGTAACGCCATGGTAAGGCGTAAGTCATCGGTTCAAATCCGATAAAGGGCTTTTTCACTAAACTCAAGTCTTAGTCTTCGTTTTCATCGGAGAATAGATATATTGTTGATATTTCTAAAAAAAAAAAAAAAAATAAAGAACGGGTCTTCCACCATTATAATGAATTCTGATTATTATGAATCATAGTTAGAATAAATTTCTTCATTTTCATAATGACTAATTCCCTTTATTAGGGGGAGTCTAACCTGTAGTGATATAGTAGTCCTCCTCATCTCTCATTATTCATTTTGTTTTGGGACATCAATATTCTAGTTATCCAACCCGTATTGTTAATCGCCAAACCAAAGTATTCCTACTTCTACTTTGTTCCTATCAAACCCACCATACAATTATAAATCAAGAAAAAATAAGTGGACCTGACCCATTGAATCATGACTATATCAGCTATTCTGATATTTAAATTCGACATAATATAGATTAAATTGTAGAAGCAGATTTTTTTCTTGAATGAAGCAAGAATTTGTCGATATTTCCGATTTAATCTTCTTATTACTGGATGCCCCATAGAAAGAAATCGCTATTATTTTCCGCGACATATAAAAGTTTATTTCCAAAATAGATTTTTCAATATCTTTCCTTGATTTCAGAATCAAATATTGTATTTGTGGTTCCACAAATACAATAGGGAACAAATGCGAGAAAGGGACTTTCATTTATAGTTTATCATTATTTAATAGTTAATTTAGGGTGAGAGAAAAAATAGGGAATTTTTTTGTTTGACCCCTTAAAATAAAAGATATACTCTGGAATATGAGTCATAGAACAGCACAATTCGGGGTTCAAATAGTTATACAGTAAGGACTAATCAAATAGGGTTCATGAATTTACCTAGGCCGGTCTGCGACCCAATAGAAAAAAATGATTTGTATCTTCGAAACCCATTGTAAGGGACATTGAAGGAGGAATCGTCCATAGATAATCGAACTATCGTATCGTATGCCCCGGAAATGATATGAGGTGTTCGGAAATGGTTGAAGTAGTTGAATAGGAGGATCACTATGACTATAGCCCTTGGTAGATTTACCAAAGAAGAAAAAGATTTATTTGATATTATGGATGATTGGTTGCGGAGGGACCGTTTCGTTTTTGTGGGTTGGTCCGGCCTATTGCTCTTTCCTTGTGCTTATTTCGCTTTAGGAGGTTGGTTCACAGGTACAACTTTTGTAACTTCATGGTATACCCATAGACTGGCCAGTTCCTATTTGGAAGGTTGCAATTTCTTAACCGCTGCAGTTTCTACTCCTGCGAATAGTTTAGCACATTCTTTGTTGCTACTATGGGGCCCTGAGGCACAAGGAGATTTCACTCGTTGGTGTCAATTAGGTGGTCTGTGGACTTTTGTTGCTCTCCACGGCGCTTTCGGACTAATAGGTTTCATGTTACGTCAATTTGAACTTGCTCGATCTGTTCAATTGCGGCCTTATAATGCAATCGCATTCTCTGCTCCAATTGCTGTTTTTGTTTCTGTATTCCTGATTTATCCACTGGGTCAGTCGGGTTGGTTCTTTGCACCCAGTTTTGGCGTAGCAGCTATATTTCGATTCATCCTCTTCTTCCAAGGGTTTCATAATTGGACGTTGAATCCATTTCATATGATGGGAGTTGCCGGAGTATTAGGCGCCGCTCTGCTATGCGCGATTCATGGTGCTACCGTAGAAAATACTTTATTCGAAGATGGCGACGGTGCAAATACATTCCGTGCTTTTAACCCAACCCAAGCCGAAGAGACTTATTCAATGGTCACTGCTAACCGCTTTTGGTCCCAAATCTTTGGGGTTGCTTTTTCCAATAAACGTTGGTTACATTTCTTTATGCTATTTGTACCAGTAACCGGTCTATGGATGAGTGCTATTGGGGTAGTCGGTCTGGCTCTGAACCTACGTGCCTATGACTTCGTTTCCCAAGAAATCCGTGCAGCAGAAGATCCTGAATTTGAGACTTTCTACACCAAAAATATTCTCTTAAATGAAGGTATTCGTGCTTGGATGGCGGCTCAGGATCAGCCCCATGAAAACCTTATATTCCCTGAGGAGGTTCTACCCCGTGGAAACGCTCTTTAATGGAACTTTAGCTTTAGCTGGTCGTGATCAAGAAACCACCGGTTTCGCTTGGTGGGCGGGGAATGCCAGACTTATCAATTTATCTGGTAAACTACTCGGGGCTCACGTAGCCCATGCCGGATTAATCGTATTCTGGGCTGGAGCAATGAACCTATTTGAAGTGGCTCATTTCGTACCAGAGAAACCCATGTATGAACAAGGATTGATTTTACTTCCCCACCTAGCTACTCTAGGTTGGGGGGTAGGTCCGGGGGGGGGGGTTATAGACACCTTTCCATACTTTGTTTCTGGAGTACTTCACTTAATTTCCTCCGCCGTCTTAGGCTTTGGCGGTATCTATCATGCGCTTCTTGGACCGGAGACTCTTGAAGAATCCTTTCCATTTTTCGGTTATGTATGGAAAGATAGAAATAAAATGACCACAATTTTGGGTATTCACTTAATTTTGTTAGGCATAGGTGCTTTTCTTCTAGTACTTAAGGCTCTTTATTTTGGGGGCGTATATGATACCTGGGCCCCTGGGGGGGGGGATGTAAGAAAAATTACCAACCTGACCCTTAGCCCAAGCGTTATATTTGGTTATTTACTAAAATCTCCTTTTGGGGGAGAAGGATGGATTGTTAGTGTGGACGATTTAGAAGATATAATTGGAGGACATGTATGGTTAGGTTCCATTTGTATACTTGGCGGAATTTGGCATATCTTAACCAAACCCTTTGCATGGGCTCGACGCGCATTTGTATGGTCTGGTGAGGCTTACTTGTCTTATAGTTTAGGTGCTTTATCTGTCTTTGGTTTCATCTCTTGTTGTTTCGTCTGGTTCAATAATACTGCTTATCCTAGTGAGTTTTACGGACCCACCGGGCCAGAAGCCTCTCAAGCTCAAGCATTTACTTTTCTAGTTAGAGACCAACGTCTTGGGGCTAACGTGGGATCCGCCCAAGGACCTACCGGTTTAGGTAAATATCTAATGCGTTCCCCGACCGGGGAGGTTATTTTTGGAGGAGAAACTATGCGTTTTTGGGATCTCCGTGCTCCCTGGTTGGAACCTCTAAGGGGTCCAAATGGTTTGGACTTGAATAGGCTGAAAAAAGACATACAACCTTGGCAAGAACGACGTTCGGCGGAATATATGACGCATGCCCCTTTAGGTTCTTTAAATTCCGTGGGTGGCGTAGCTACCGAAATCAATGCAGTCAATTATGTCTCTCCTAGAAGTTGGTTAGCTACCTCTCATTTTGTTCTAGGATTCTTCCTATTTGTGGGGCATTTGTGGCATGCGGGAAGGGCCCGTGCGGCTGCAGCGGGATTTGAAAAAGGAATCGATCGTGATTTGGAACCTGTTCTTTCCATGACCCCTCTTAGCTGAGATTTTCTTATTTATATCTATTAAATTTCTATATATATTATTTTTTCTATTATGGCTCGGCTAGGTGGGATAGCCGAGCCATTCTTTTTTATGATAGATAACGGGCCGGGCCAAACGAATAAAGAAAAAAATTTATTCAACAAGTAAAAGGAGAGAGAGGGATTCGAACCCTCGATAGTTCTTTGTTCAGAACTATACCGGTTTTCAAGACCGGAGCTATCAACCACTCAGCCATCCCTCCCGGAGGAAATCTCTATTTATTTTATTCCTGCGAATAGAACATGACTATATGTATGAGACGATAGACTAACTATCGGTAGAACCAGATGATGCGAATCTATATTTCGATGTATCTATTTGTATACTGTATATATAGATATATGCATGATCTAGTATGTCCGTTTGTGAAGTAAATGAAATTACTAAACTCCTCTCGATTCCATGTCCTAGTAAAAAGAATCAATTGATTCATGGTCAAATCCCTCCACGATGCATTTTTCTTCTATTGCAGTTTTGACGAGGCGAGGGATCCAATGGTATAGTTTATTTGTTGATAGCTTGGAGGATTACAAACATGACTATTGCTTTCCAATTAGCTGTTTTTGCATTAATTGTGACTTCATCAATTTTACTGATTAGTGTACCGGTTGTATTTGCTTCTTCTGATGGTTGGTCAAGTAAAAAAAATGTTGTATTTTCCGGTACATCATTATGGATTGGATTAGTCTTTCTGGTAGCTATTCTAAATTCTCTCATCTCTTGAACTTCTTTAGTATTTCTCCAATTAAAAAATACCACTCCTTCTAAAAAATTAGAATTGTGAGACACATCACATTAAGATTCAATCCGAGTTCCAAAAATAAAAATGAAATTAATGGTTATTAATTGGATATAATAATAAGAATAATAAGAAGATCTTAATTGGAATTTGTATAGTATCTGACCCTGCGCAAATATGATCCAGACGCATATATGATATATCATATATGTCATATATGTGTGGACATATGTGTGCGTATCAGGACCGAAGAAAATGCGGATATAGTCGAATGGTAAAATTTCTCTTTGCCAAGGAGAAGATGCGGGTTCGATCCCCGCTATCCGCCCATGTAATGTACTATGATACAAAATTTTGTATAGTTGACTACTATACTATACTATACTATGGTAGTTAGTATAGTAGTTCTATCTTCCCTTTTCTTTACCTCCCATCAAAAAAAAAAACGAAAATGTTCATTAATTATTAGGTAACAGAATCACGCCTAAAAATATATTTTTTGTAAAAAAAAAATGTTGCGGAGACAGGATTTGAACCCGTGACCTCAAGGTTATGAGCCTTGCGAGCTACCAAGCTGCTCTACTCCGCGCTGAACAATGGGGAACCAATAAACGAAGAAAGATTGGATATGCCCCTTTACCATATCTATACAAATAGAATAGTCTATTTATACAGAATGGTAAAGAGGGCACCTCTATGATCTATGATCTATGATCATAGAGATCTATACAAATATGAAACAATATTTTTATCCTTACCAACTTGATCTTGTTGCGCCTGGTAACAAACATGCATGAACCATTTCTCGAAGTATGCGTCCGGATAGCCCAAAGTCTCGATAGTTAGCTCTAGGTCTTCCAGTCACAAAACAACGGCGATGAAGACGTATAGCTGCACTATTACGTGGTGGGGATTGCAATTTTCCATGAATTTCCCATTTTTCACTCAACGATAGAACTTTGCTTATTTCTTTTTTTGAGGATCGGCGAATCAAATAATATTTCTGTTCCAATTTCTGCCGCTTCTTCTCCCTCTGAATCAAACTTTTTCTTGCCATAATATTCAGTTCCTATTATTATCAATGATATGGTTCGGATCCTAGATGTAAAAATATAAGAACCCCTATACATCGAAACAAATGAAATTGTTGCTGATACAGTACATAAAAAAAAAAACAATAAATAACGAAATTAACCAAATTTGCCTGATGTAGAGGCAATTAAGAAAGCTGCATAAGTGAATATATAACCTACGGAAAAGTGAGCTAATCCAACCAATCTTGCTTGCACAATGGAAAGAGCCACTGGCTTATCTCTCCATCGAATCAAATTAGCCAAGGGTGTGCGTTCATGAGCCCATGCTAAAGTTTCAATCAATTCCTGCCAATATCCCCGCCAGGAAATTAAGAACATAAATCCAGTAGCCCAAACAAGATGTCCAAATAAAAACATCCACGCCCATACCGATAAACTATTCATACCAAAAGGGTTATACCCGTTGATAAGTTGTGAAGAGTTTAACCATAAATAATCCCTTAACCACCCCATCAAATAAGTGGAGGATTCATTAAATTGTGAAACGTTACCCTGCCATAATGTGATGTGTTTCCAATGCCAATAAAAAGTCACCCATCCAATGGTATTTAACATCCAGAAAACTGCCAAATAAAATGCGTCCCAAGCAGAAATATCACAAGTACCGCCGCGCCCGGGGCCGTCGCAAGGAAAACTATAACCAAAATCCTTTTTATCCGGCATTAACTTGGAACCACGTGCATCTAAAGCACCTTTTACTAAAATCAATGTAGTTGTATGTAAACCTAGAGCAATAGCATGATGAACCAAGAAATCTCCAGGACCTATTGTTAAGAAGAGTGAATTACTATTCTCATTAATAGCATTCAACCAGCCGGGTAACCATATGCTTCGGCCAGCATTGAATGCTGGGCCATTCGTTGAAGATAAGAGTACATCGAACCCATATGAAGTCTTACCATGAGCGGATTGTATCCATTGGGCAAATATGGGTTCGATCAAGATTTGTTTTTCCGGAGTACCAAAAGCGAGCATGACGTCGTTATGAACATAAAGGCCCAAGGTATGGAACCCCAGAAACAGGCTGGCCCAACTTAAATGAGATATGATAGCTTCTTTATGGTCTAACATTCTTGCCAATACATTATCTTCATTCTGTTCCGGATTATAATCTCTAATGAAGAATATAGCTCCATGAGCAAAGGCTCCTGTCATGATGAACCCTGCGATGTATTGGTGATGAGTATATAACGCAGCTTGAGTAGTAAAGTCTTGTGCTATGAATGCATAAGCAGGTAAAGAGTACATGTGTTGAGCTACTAAGGAAGTAATAACCCCTAAAGAAGCTAGGGCAAGACCTAATTGAAAATGAATCGAATTATTGATTGTGTCATAAAGACCCTTATGCCCACGCCCTAATCGACCCCCCGGAGGAATATGTGCTTCTAAAAGATCTTTGATACTGTGCCCAATCCCGAAGTTAGTTCTATACATATGACCGGCAACGAGAAAAATGAATGCAATAGCTAAATGATGATGAGCAATATCGGTCAGCCATAAACTTTGCGTTTGTGGATGGAATCCCCCAAGAAGGGTTAGAATGGCAGTTCCCGCTTCTTGGGAAGTACCAAATAAATGACTATTTGAATCGGGGTTTTGGGCATAAAGATTCCACCGACCCGTAAGAAGTGGTCCCAACCCCTGGGGGTGCGGCAATACGTCTAAGAAATTATTCCATCTGACGTACTCCCCCCTGGATCCGGGAATAGCGACATGAACTAAATGTCCTGTCCAAGCCAAGGAACTTACTCCAAAAAGTCCTGACAAATGATGATTTAGACGAGATTCGGCATTTTTGAACCAGGAAACGCTCGGTTTCCATTTTGGCTGTAGGTGTAACCAACCCGCTATTAAGGATATAGCGGAAAGAAATAATAGAAAAAGAGCTCCAGTATAAAGATCTTCATTGGTACGTAATCCGATTGTATACCACCACTGATAAACACCAGAATAGGCGATATTCACTGGGCCGATAGCACCTCCCCGAGTAAAGGTTTCTACGGCTGGTTGACCAAAATGAGGATCCCAAATTGCATGAGCAATAGGTCTTACATGTAAAGGGTCCTGTATCCATGACTCAAAATTTCCTTGCCAAGCTACATGAAACAGATTTCCGGACGTCCACAGAAAAATTATTGCTAACTGGCCAAAGTGAGAAGCAAAAATGTTCTGATAAAGACGTTCCTCAGTAATATCATCATGACTCTCGAAGTCATGTGCGGTAGCAATACCAAACCAAATACGACGAGTAGTGGGGTCCTGAGCTAAGCCTTGGCTAAACCTTGGAAATCTTAATGCCATAATATCTTTCAAATCCTCCTAGCCATTATCCTACTGCAATAATTCTTGCTAAGAAGAATGCCCATGTTGTGGCAATTCCACCCAGAAGGTAATGGGTTACTCCTACAGCACGTCCTTGTACAATGCTTAAGGCTCTAGGCTGAGTAGCAGGAGCAACTTTTAATTTGTTATGAGCCCAAACGATGGATTCAATGAGTTCTTGCCAATAACCACGGCCGCTGAATAGAAACATTAAACTGAAAGCCCAGACAAAATGAGCACCTAAGAAAAAAAGACCATATGCGGATAATGAAGAACCATAAGACTGAATTACCTGAGATGCCTGTGCCCATAAGAAATCCCGTAGCCACCCATTAATAGTAATGGAACTCTGTGCAAAGTTCCCCCCTGTTATATGAGTTACCACCCCTTGATCACTTATAGTACCCCAAACATCCGACTGCATTTTCCAACTGAAATGAAAAATGACTACCGAAATTGCATTGTACATCCAGAATAGACCTAAGAAGACATGATCCCAGGCGGATACTTGACATGTCCCCCCTCTTCCAGGTCCATCACAAGGGAAACGAAAGCCCAGATTTGCTTTATCGGGTATCAAACGGGAACTGCGAGCAAATAGAACACCTTTCAGTAGTATCAATACAGTCACATGAATCGTAAATGCATGAATGTGATGAACTAAAAAATCTGCGGTTCCTAATGGAATAGGTAACAAAGCGACTTTACCGCCTACTTCTACTAATTCACTACCCCCCCAAATTAAGCTGGTACTTGTTGTTGCACCAGGAGCTGTTACGCCAGGCGCTAAAGCATGGGTGTTTTGTACCCATTGAGCAAAGATGGGTTGTAATTGTATAGCAGTATCTGAAAACATATCTTGAGGACGCCCCAAAGCGCTCATGGTATCATTATGAATATACAAACCAAAGCTGTGAAAACCTAGAAATATACATGCCCAGTTAAGATGTGATATAATTGCATCACGGTGCCTAAGGACACGATCTAATAGATCGTTGTATCGAGTAGTTGGATCGTAATCTCTTACCATAAAAATGGCTGCATGCGCAGCAGCACCAACTATGAGAAATCCACCGATCCACATGTGGTGTGTGAACAAGGAAAGTTGTGTACCGTAGTCAATAGCTAGGTATGGATAAGGGGGCATGGAATACATATGGTGAGCCACAACAATGGTTGAAGAGCCTAACATAGCCAGATTAATAGATAATTGAGCATGCCATGATGTTGTTAGGATTTCATAGAGGCCCCTATGACCTTGGCCCGTAAATGGACCCTTATGAGCCTCTAAAATGTCTTTAAGGCCATGACCGATGCCCCAGTTGGTCCTATACATATGGCCGGCGATCAGGAAAAGAATTGCAATCGCTAAATGATGGTGTGCAATATCGCTCAGCCATAGGCCCCCTGTTATTGGATTTAATCCTCCACGAAAACTCAGAAATTCCGCATATTTTGACCAATTCAAGGTAAAAAAGGGGGTTGCTCCTTTGGAAAAACTGGGATAAAGTTGAGCCAAAAGATCCCGATTCAAGATGAATTCATGAGGAAGTGGTATCTCTTTAGGATCAACTCCAGCATCGAGAAATTGGTTAATCGGCAAAGATACGTGGATTTGGTGTCCCGCCCAAGAAAGAGATCCAAGTCCTAGTAACCCCGCTAAATGGTGATTCAACATAGATTCTACATCTTGGAACCAAGCCAATTTTGGGGCGGCTTTGTGATAATGGAACCAACCGGCAAAAAGCATTAACGATGCAAAGACCAATGCACCAATTGCAGTACAATAGAGTTGTAATTCACTAGTTATTCCAGATGCTCGCCAAATCTGAAAAAAACCGGAGGTTATTTGTATTCCTCGGAAACCCCCGCCCACATCACCATTCAATATTTCTTGACCCACTATTGGCCAAACTACCTGAGCACTGGGCCCAATGTGAGTAGGATCACTTAGCCATGCTTCATAATTGGAAAAACGGGCGCCGTGGAAGTACATGCCGCTCAGCCAAAGAAAGATAATGGAGAGTTGACCAAAATGAGCACTAAATACTTTTCGAGAGATCTCCTCCAAATCACTGGTATGACTATCGAAATCGTGAGCATCAGCATGTAGGTTCCAGATCCAAGTGGTAGTATCAGGGCCCTTAGCTATTGTTCTTGAGAAATGGCCCGGTCTGGCCCATTCGTCAAAAGACGTTTTTACGGGATCCCTATCTACAACAATTTTAACTTCTGGTTCCGGCGAACGAATAATCATTAAGCCCTCCTCTTTCCGGACAACACATATAAAGAGACCTGCCAACAGTCAAGTTTTTGGTGAAACCCCTAAAAGATGGATATTTTATTTATGATTAATCCCTTTCTTTCCTATCTCTCATTTATTTAGTTATTCATAGTTATTCACTAGAGCAATTATGATATCGAAGTTGATCCAGGGCAAGTGTTCGGATCTATTATGACATAACGATTAGGTGCCCAACGGACAAAATATTTACTGTAAAATACTTTCCTGGCGTGACGAAGAAACTCTTTTTTTTTGCAACCCAGTCCTAGTGTATTTATATATGAATGTATAAGTGCCTATATGGATCTACTTCCATGAAACATCTTATTATTATATTCTAAATCACAAGATCATTTATTATAATTAATAAGATCTATTGTGATATCTATATTTAGTCATTTGAGGGTATCTTTTATTTATTTTATGAACTTTATTTTATTAACTATATTCTATACTGCAGTATCCGTACCATTTATCCTTATGAGATACCATACAAAATATAATGATTGTAGAAGGAATGGGTATAATGAAATTCTTGATTGGATCTTCTCAGAGGAACGGTCTATTTTATTTGATTGATGGATCCAATAACCTTAATAAATTTAAAAAGAGGGTGGTTTTATTCGAATTCGAAACGCCCCGTGATCTTCAACCAATTATGTGCTTCAATATAATTACCTGGAGTAAGCGCTATAGCTTGTTTCCAATACTCAGCAGCTTGATCGGACCAAGCCTCCGCAATTTCAGAATCGCCCTGTAGAATGGCCTGTTCTCCCCGGTCGGAATAGGTAGGTTAATGTCAATTCCTTCCCTTAGAACCGTACTTGAGAGTTTCCTACCTCATACGGCTCCACAATCGATTCTTTTTGTGCCCCATCTTATTAATTTACCCTATTGCTAACGGAATTCGATTTTTAATAAACCTATCCCCTTTTTTATTGGGTTAACCAGAAGAAGTTAATTACATAAGTTTCAAACTCTAATCTAATATTGATCAATAATCAGTTTTATCTTTTCTCCCACACCTTCAGAAGAATGAAGAATAGATATCCCCCTATATCGTTTGAATTTTTCTGAAAGGTAACTATCTCGGTTTCATTTCATATATGAAATTTATATAGAATCGTTGAAAAAGACTTTCCTCCGTAAGAAAAAAGAACTTACTATCTTTGGGATTTGGTACTACACCGCTGCTCAATACCTTAGTGGATCGACTATATTACATAAGTTGATTCCGAACTTTGATCTCATATCATGACATAAGTAAAGTAAGCAGTTCTTAACTGTATCGACCCAATAGCTTGCTAATTGATCTTTACGGCGCTTTTTCTATCAATTTGATCCTTTATCCATAGAGTATATAGGCGTACCTCTTTCTTCATATTTTGGTTCTTGTGAAGTCTCTTTCCTTGCTACAGCTGATAAAAATCGTTGCTTTGGACGATGCATATGTAGAAAGCCCCTTTTTTTCTAGTATTTACTAGCCGATTTGATCTTTTTTTCCTTCTTTCTATAGTGGAGATAGTCGCACGTAATGACAGATCACGGCCATATTATTAAAAGCTTGTGGTAAGAATGGGTTTCGTTCTAGTGCCCAAAAATAATATTCCAAAGCCTTCGTATGCTCTCCGTTGCTTGTGTGTATAAGGCCTATGTTATAGAGTATATAACTTCGATCATAAGGATCAATTTCTGGGCGCGTAGCTTCATAATAATTCTGTAAAGCTTCCGCATAATTTCCTTCGGATTGAGCCAACATCCGTTACGGTCGTTCATTCTATTCAAAGAATCTCCGTTCCAGAACCGTATGTGAGATTTTCATCTCATACGGCTCCTCCCTCCTGTGCATAAAGTACTAAAGGAAATAATCTATTCTATAGGATTCAAATTTCACTATTCTCATTATGAACTGACAGGGACTAGTATTTTTACAAGAAATCTCTAGCCAGCCTTCCCGAAAGGGGTTTGTTTTTTCTTAACACCAATCATATTAGTGCTAGATGGAAATGGTAACTCCAACGATTTATTTGTCCTCAACGCCCCCTATTTCCAGAAATTAGTCACTTCAACGATCTTTGATGGTTATATGGGTATCAAAAGTACGAACGAGATGGATGCTTGTTGTCCCAACCATTCTTGTTAGTCCCGATACCGATAAGGAAAGGGGAAATTTATAACAAAGTTTTCGTGTTGTTGATTCCTAGGAGTAGTGCTTCTTCCCCTATGCGGCCTATTGGTACTAGTGGAGTAGGGTTGACCCACAAACCAGAACCTATAGTATAGGTGTAACCTTTCGCTCAATACTAAAATCAATAATTAAAGCATCTGAGGCTGCATCAATCGAGGATACACGACAGAAGGAATTGTTCTATCTCTAAACTTCACCTTCACTAAGCGTAGGTTTATTTCAATAATTTGTTTCTTTCTAGCCCGAATCGGGTCTCTTTCTCTCAGACTAAGGGCTAAAAAAAAAAATAATCAAATTCGCACCATCTCTGTAATAGGTAAATGCCTTTTTTTCCCCTGAAGTTGTCGGAATTATTCGTAATACGATATTAGCTACAATTGAAAAGGTCTTATCAATAAAATTTCCATTTATCCGAGATCTAGGCATAATTAGCAATCCATTCTATAAATTCTTCTCATTATCCCTTTTTGGAAATAATCCCACAAACAAGGAATTGTACAGAGTAGTACGAAATATCATAAAAATAGACTCAATTCTAAAAAAATGTGGGCCGTCCGCTCAAATTGTTCGCTTTTTGATAAGGAGAGATATGAAATATTTGAATAAGATTGGATTTCATTCCAATTTAGTAGTATACTGATGCACGGAACTATTACTATTTGAATACCAAAGGGCTTTATTTTACTACGTATTCTGGTAATTAGAGAAGTTTTGATTTGGTGATGATCAAAAAAGTAGGAAAAAGAATGGAATAATTATAATTATTATTCCATGATAAAATAGAGTAGAGTAACCATCCGTTTTGTTTTGATAACGCGTATACGTTATACAATTGAAATAGAAAAATCCATGGGACAATTCATGAATTACTAATAGATCTAGTAATAGATCCATGGGATAACTTAACTGATGAGAGAAATTGTTGTTGAGAAATATGAAATTTGAAAAGAATTTTTTTTTTTCCTATGAAACCGTGGATTGGTCGTACCTGCACTGCAATAATATGAATGACTCGCTATTCACTCGGGTTCTGGTTAATAATAAGAAGAGTAGGAGAGATGGCCGAGTGGTTCAAGGCGTAGCATTGGAACTGCTATGTAGGCTTTTTGTTTACCGAGGGTTCGAATCCCTCTCTTTCCGTTTCTGTTGATTCACCAACGTTACCGACCACAATGTAGCAAATCAAATAACAATGGATACATTAGTCCAGGTCCCAGAGTAAGACCTTTATTTGATAGAAATTCTCTATTCCTAATTACATTACTGTGGTACGTAAAATAAAAATATCGGAAAGAGCAAAAAAGAAATAAAAAAATCCTACCGCGGATCTATTTGTGATACATGAATGAGAAAAATTTGTATCAAGGCCCTTCAATCTATTTTCCTCGAAAAAGAGGGGGCAAAATTGTCTGAACCTTTCTTTGTTTGTTATTTTCGTTAGGTTCAAGTTTGGCGGGAATAATATTCCACGACTAACAACTCATTTATTTTCAAACCGATCCATTTACTATCTATTATTTGATTTACTAATCCTTTATATTGGAATGAGTCGATAGTCAAATGTTTTGGCAATTCGTCTTTGGAAGATGAAGCAATAAAATTTTGAATCAGAGCTTTCGATTTTTGTTTATCCTTCGTAGTAATAATATCTCGGGATTTGCA
>CANTAL010000617.1:0-7500 GCA_947650365.1 Chamaelirium japonicum | reverse complement strand
TTGATATTATCAGAAATACCCAGAAAATATCATATTCGTAAAGCAGAAACATAAATGTACTCCTATTAATTATTAATGTGGAATATGCTGAATTATTCCATTCGAATTGGAATTGTCAATTCATCCGGAACTTCTTAGGCGAAACAAAAACTTATTTTGATCAAGTCAAACCGTATAATTTATAGTTTGTTTGATGTGGGACGTGTTTTGTTTAAAGATTCATTCAACAGAATCCCATTTAGATTTTTTTTTTTATTTCAATTTGAAAATAAAGTATTTATTATTTTCAGAAAATAATAATTCAGGTAGAAGATCATTGCTTCTATTAATTCGATACAAAACAAATACAGAAACATAATCTAATGCATCAAACGATTATATTTTATCCCCTTTCCTTGTCCTAAATTTAATTTCTATTTTTCTTAATGGATTTGATTCAGAGTTGTGAGGAACCTTTACATATAGCAATTCATATCTTTCTATACCAAAAAATTAGAAACTTTTTTCTTGTACTATCCCACTGACCCTCTCAGAATAAAAAAAAAAAAAGGTTTGTTTTACAGCAAACCTACGCTACGCAATGAAAGATAGTACAGCACAGGGTGGTATAATCGACGGAATCATAAATTACATAAAGAGGAAAAAGTTATATGTAATTCATCCACAAAAATGAATGAAGAAGTATGGGTATGTTATCCGAGATTTGACAAATACCGTTTTTATTTATTGAAATGCATTGTTGTTGTTTTTATTTTTGTCTTCCTATGTACTTACATAAACATGTGGTAATGCTTTCATTTCTATGGACCAATAAATTGGCCAGGCCAGCCCATAAACAAGTACCTAATGAGGAAATAAAACCTATACTAAACTAAAATAGAATGTCTATACAAAAATAGAATGTATTAGGGCTATACGGACTCGAACCGTAGACCTTCTCGGTAAAACAGATCAAACTTCTTATTATCAAAATGATTCAAACTGTTTCAAAGACCCAACATGCATTTTGTTGCATTGGGCTCTTTCATTAACTGATGGAAAGATCAGTTAGTTCACCATATTTTGTCTTTCCTTTACAGGAAGATAAGAAGATAATGAGATGGCTCCATGTGCTCTGATTCATTATTTATATTCTAATCCAGGAGCAATACCAAAGTGTTTCAAAGAGGGGGTACCTTGACTTAGGTCTGCCTCCGGCCTAGATCAACTTAAGTTAAATGGAGTCTCCAACCGCTCCGCAGCAAGAGTCAAATATGAGACTTCATACACCTTAAAGTTCATAGAACGAAAAGAGGTTATTTTGAGGCCCTTATACTCATTATGCCTGGCATTGAATGGACTGGCTATTAACCTTATCAACTACCAAATCGATGGCGGGTTCTATTTGGCACCTGCATTCGCACTTGAATCGTGCCGAACCAAATATTTGTCAGGCTATTGTTCTCTTGTTCCCTCGAATCTATGGAGTAAGACATCAATTTCTCAATAAGATGAATTATGTTCATTGCATAATTGGCTCCCTTGAAAAGCGTTGGCGCACGTGTAAACGAGGTGCTCTACCTAACTGAGCTATAGCCCTTGTCATAGATATATTAACATCTAGATAATTTTTTGTCAAGATGGAATGGATATTCCGTGATCCCACATGAGAGTTCTTTGATCTGTTTACTGTTAATGGATTCGTATTGCTTAGAAATATTATTCCATCTATAATTCCCGAAGTGATGGGCCGGTGATACGTGACCTACTTAACTCAGTGGTTAGAGTATTGCTTTCATACGGCGGAAGTCATTGGTTCAAATCCAATAGTAGGTAGAACTTATTAAATACCGGAGTCAACGGTATCTAATAAGTTTTTCTACCCATCTTCTTTATTTTTGTTGTATCAGATTAGACTTGATTGTGTTCAATTAGTGGAATAAAAATGTGGTGTATAATTATAATTTATAATAAAGAACTTCTACTTCTAAAAAAGTTCTTTTGATTATTTTGATGTATTTACTAGTAGGAAATAGCATTAATAGCCTCTACTCGTGTCCTAGCCCGTCTGAGAGCTAGATTCGCCTCAATTGCTTGTTTCTTACCCTCGACTCTACTTAAGTTAGCTTCAGCTATTTCAAGAGTTTTTTGAGCTTCTTGTGGATTAATGTCAGTACTCATCTCCGCATCATTTCCTAAAATAGTGATCTCATTATTACCTATTCTAGCGAAACCACCCATTAGAGCCACCGTTAACCATTGGTCGTTGAGGCGTATTCTCAAAAGACCTATATCTACAGCCGTGGCAATAGGCGCGTGGTTTGGTAATACGCCAATTTGGCCACTATTAGTAGATAAAATGATTTCTTTCACTTCTGAATCCCAAATAATTCGATTAGGAGTCAGTACACAAAGATTTAAGGTCATTTCTTCCATTTGCTCTCCACTTCTAAGTTCATAGCTTTCGCGGTAGCTTCATCGATGTTACCCACCAAATAAAAGGCCTGCTCGGGAAGACCGTCTAATTCTCCGGAAAGGATCAGTCGAAACCCCCTAATTGTTTCTGCGAGACCAACATATTTTCCTGGAGAACCAGTAAATACTTCTGCCACGAAGAAGGGTTGTGATAAGAAACGCTCAATTTTTCGTGCTCTTGCTACAGTTAAACGATCCTCCTCGGATAATTCGTCCAACCCAAGAATAGCTATAATGTCCTGAAGCTCTTTGTAACGTTGTGAAGTTTGCTTAACTCTTTGCGCAGTTTCATAATGTTCCTCGCCAACGATCCGGGGTTGTAGCATAGTTGACGTAGAATCTAAAGGATCTACCGCTGGATAAATACCTTTGGCGGCCAATCCCCTTGATAATACGGTAGTAGCATCTAAATGTGCAAATGTCGTGGCAGGGGCAGGGTCGGTTAAATCATCCGCAGGTACATAAACTGCTTGGATCGAAGTTATAGATCCCTCTTTGGTAGAAGTAATTCTTTCTTGCAAAGAACCCATTTCTGTACTAAGGGTAGGTTGATAACCCACTGCGGAAGGCATTCTCCCCAATAAGGCGGATACTTCTGATCCTGCTTGGACGAAACGAAAGATATTGTCGATGAATAGAAGCACGTCTTGCTCATTAACATCCCGGAAATATTCTGCCATGGTTAGGGCAGTCAAACCAACTCTCATACGAGCTCCCGGCGGTTCATTCATTTGACCATAGACTAGAGCTACTTTTGATTCTGCAATATTTTTTTCATTAATCACTCCGGATTCTTTCATTTCCATGTAGAGATCATTTCCTTCACGAGTACGTTCACCTACTCCGCCAAATACGGATACGCCTCCATGAGCTTTGGCAATGTTATTGATCAATTCCATGATGAGTACTGTTTTACCTACTCCAGCTCCCCCAAATAACCCGATTTTTCCTCCACGACGATAGGGAGCTAAAAGATCCACTACTTTAATTCCTGTTTCAAAGATTGATAATTTCGTATCTAACTGTATAAAGGCAGGCGCAGATCTATGAATAGGAGATGTTGTGCGAGTATCTACAGGGCCTAAATCATCAACAGGCTCTCCAAGAACGTTGAAAATTCGTCCGAGAGTAGCTCCGCCGACTGGAACGCTTAGAGGAGCTCCCGTGTCAATCACTTCCATCCCTCTCGTCAGACCGTCTGTAGCACTCATAGCGACAGCTCTAACTCGATTATTTCCTAATAATTGCTGTACCTCACAAGTAACATTCATTTGCTGACCGACAGTATCTCGACCCTTAACTACCAAAGCGTTATAAATATTAGGCATCTTCCCCGGGGTAAAAACGACATCGAGTACCGGGCCAATAATTTGAGCGATACGCCCTAGGTTTTTTTCTTCAAGCGTAGAAACCGCAGGACCAGAAGTAGTAGGATTGATTCTCATAATCATAATAAAGTGAAATATGTCAAAATTTTGTATTTGTATATTTGTATTGTATATAGTACCAAATCAAAAATAAATGTCCGATAGCAAGCCGATCGGTTAATTCAATAAGAAATAAATGGAGTTAGCATTTGATTTAGTTGGTACCGCCAAACCGAATCCAATTCAATCGTTTACTCATTGAATGAGTAAATTTTCAAGTTCAACCAATCCCCCCCTTTTTTTAAATATCAAGTAAATGAATAAGAATCGTGAGTAAGTGTGTTTCATTTTTCTATCATTATCGAAGATACCATCCATATCCATATTATCTATGAGAATTCGAGCCCGGACTCGATTTATGTTCTATCTCGCCGGCCATTGTTCTTTATTTTTTTATATAAATTTCCGTCATTTTTTGTTTTATACCTTTTCATGGATGAATTATGCCTATTTTCACATCTAGGATTTACATATACAACATATATCACTGTCAAGGGGGAATTTTTCTTAGTATTTCTTAAATTAATAATAAGAGGGGGATCAATTAAAAATTATAAATTTGCAAAAGAAGGATTGGGTTGCGCCATATATATCAAAGAGTATACAATAATGATGTATTTGATTCATCAAATACATGGTCTAATAACGAACCATTTTAACATTTTCATTGGTTGATAATATTAGTTGAATCTTTTTTTTTTTGAAATATTTTTGTCAAAGGTTTCATTCATTTATGCCCAATCCATATCGAGTAGACCTTGTTGTTGTGAGAATTATTAATTCATGAGTTGTAGGGAGGGACTTATGTCACCACAAACAGAGACTAAAGCAAGTGCTGGATTCAAAGCTGGTGTTAAAGATTACAAATTGACTTATTATACTCCTGACTACGAAACCAAAGATACTGATATCTTGGCAGCCTTCCGAGTAACTCCTCAACCTGGAGTTCCGCCTGAAGAAGCAGGCGCTGCGGTAGCTGCCGAATCTTCTACTGGTACATGGACAACTGTGTGGACTGATGGACTTACCAGTCTTGATCGTTACAAAGGACGATGCTACCACATCGAGAGCGTTGTTGGGGAGGAAAATCAATATATTGCTTATGTAGCTTATCCTTTAGACCTTTTTGAAGAAGGTTCTGTTACTAACATGTTTACTTCCATTGTGGGTAATGTATTTGGTTTCAAAGCCCTACGAGCTCTACGTCTGGAGGATCTGCGAATTCCTCCTTCTTATTCAAAAACTTTCCAAGGCCCGCCCCATGGCATCCAAGTTGAAAGAGATAAATTGAACAAGTATGGTCGTCCCCTATTGGGATGTACCATTAAACCAAAATTGGGATTATCTGCAAAGAACTACGGTAGAGCTGTTTATGAATGTCTACGCGGTGGACTTGATTTTACTAAGGATGATGAAAACGTGAACTCACAACCATTTATGCGTTGGAGAGACCGTTTTATATTTTGTGCCGAAGCAATTTATAAGGCGCAGGCCGAAACTGGCGAAATCAAAGGACATTACTTGAATGCTACTGCGGGTACATGTGAAGAAATGATCAAAAGGGCCGTATTTGCTAGAGAATTGGGAGTTCCTATCGTAATGCATGACTACTTAACTGGGGGATTCACTGCAAATACTAGCTTGTCTCATTATTGCCGCGACAATGGCCTACTTCTTCACATTCATCGCGCAATGCATGCAGTTATTGATAGACAGAAAAATCATGGTATGCATTTTCGTGTACTAGCTAAAGCATTACGGATGTCTGGCGGAGATCATATTCACGCTGGTACAGTAGTGGGTAAACTGGAAGGGGAGCGTGAGATGACTTTAGGTTTTGTTGATTTACTGCGTGATGATTTTATTGAAAAAGACCGAAGTCGTGGTATTTTTTTCACTCAAGATTGGGTCTCTATGCCAGGTGTTCTGCCCGTGGCTTCCGGGGGTATTCATGTTTGGCATATGCCTGCCCTGACCGAAATCTTTGGGGATGATTCCGTACTACAGTTCGGCGGAGGAACTTTAGGACACCCCTGGGGAAATGCACCTGGGGCAGTAGCTAATCGAGTGGCTTTAGAAGCGTGTGTACAAGCTCGTAATGAGGGACGTGATCTTGCCCGTGAAGGTAATGAAATTATTCGTGAAGCTAGCAAATGGAGCCCTGAACTAGCCGCAGCTTGTGAAGTCTGGAAGGAGATCAAATTCGAGTTCGACCCAGTAGATAAGCTAGACCTGTAGATAAGCCAGATACATAGAAGAAATAAGCGCGCGTAATTCCTGTTTGCTCTTCTAATTGCAATGAAATTCGGCCCAATCTGTTCCTAAAAAGAAGGATTGAGCCGAATAAAGAATAAGTATCCTATACTAATACTAATACTATAGTATTAGTATTTGCATATATCTTTCATATGTACGGATACATATGTACAGATCTTACCTATATGTATATACACAAGATCTAAATACAAGATAAGATCGAAGGGTAAATAACCAAAGATCAAACCAGGGAAGGGCTCCTTTTATCCATCCTGTATATTGTCTTTTTCGTTCTATTTCAAATTGAGGAAAAGATTCTATGATATTCTATCATAATATATATATATTATTGAATATATATATCGAAGTGAATACCCCCGATCCCCCCCCCAAAAAAAAAAATAAGAATCATTTCTTTCAATAGTCACTCATTGTTAGTTAACAATCCTAATGATTGGATCCATATGCTTAATTCTGATAGGAAATAAAAAAAACTATTAAAATCTCGAATGACTATTCATCTATTGTATTTTCATCAAACAGTGGGCGGGAAGACTCTATGGAAAAATCGTGGTTCAATTCGATATTGTTTAACGAAAAGCTAGAACATAGGTGTGGGCTAAGTAAATCAACGGATAGTTCTAATGCTATTGGACATACTAGCGGAAGTGAAGAGCCCATTATAAATGATACGGGGGAAAACATTCCTAGTTGGAGTAATAGCGGCAGTTATACTTTCAATAATGTTGATTATTTATTTGATATCCGGAATATTTGGAGTTTTATCTTTGATGAAACTTTTTTAGTTAGGGATAGTAATGGTGACAGTTATTCCGTATATTTTGATATTGAAAATAAAATTTTTGAGATTGACAATGATAGTTCTTTTCTGAGTGAACTAGAAAGTTTTTTTTCTAGTTATTGGAATAGTGGGTCTAATAGTAACAATCACTACTATTATCATTACATGTATGATACTCAATCTAGTTGGATCAATCACATTAATAGTTGTATTGATAGTTATCTTCGTTTTAAAGTCAGTATTAATAGTTCTATTTCCGGTGGTACCGACAATTATAGTGACAGTTATATTTATAGTTTCATTTGTACTGAAAGTGTAAGTGGTAGTGAAAGCGGGAGTTCGAGTATAAGAACTAGTAGTAATGGCAGTGATTTCAATATAAGAGGAAGATCCAGTGATTTTGATATAAATAAAAAATATAGACATTTATGGGTTCAGTGCGAAAATTGTTATGGATTAAATTATAAAAAATTTTTTAGGTCAAAAATGAATATTTGTGAACAGTGTGGATATCATTTGAAAATGAGTAGTTCAGATAGAATCGAACTTTTGATTGATCCG
>CANTAL010000616.1:0-76277 GCA_947650365.1 Chamaelirium japonicum | reverse complement strand
CCTAAGGGTAACCTACAAACAGATATACCTGGAACTACATCTCCATCTTATCTCTCTTGTCGTTTTGCACAAGTGTAGGACAACTCTATATCTCGAGACACTATAGTGTCAGCTTTCGCTTAGACCATAGCTCTCTATAGGTCTGAGGTACTGATCTAGATGAGAGATAGTTTCAGATATAAGCTACTGTTTTAAGGTACAACCCCACCAAAGGTGGGTAGTATACTTGGCAATATTCATCATACTACGGACCATGTCAAACAGAGTCCGATTCCTTCTCTCAGAGACTTCATTCTGACGTGTCATCCTTAGAGCATTTAACTGGGAGATAATCCCATACTCTCTCAGGATCCTATGGAACTCGTCCGATAGTGACTTATTTCTTCGATTAAATCGAAGAGTCTTCTATCGTCTAGACACTCTTGGAACCATAGACGTCAAAATTAACTAACTCCAATACCTTAGTGACCCTTTTAGTTATTCTGCCTTCCAGATAACATTCATAGGTTAAAAGGATCTCCGATGAATCTGTGAACAGAAACTCGGCCTTCTTTTACCTTTGAATTTATCTAAGGCAGAATATCTAAATCAGAGGGGTCACAAATGGGATAGCTTCTCCGAAGGATTTAGATGAATTTAAATTAGACGCTGCAGCTGTCATGATATCTATTTCCGAATTAGGATTAAATATAAAGAGATTATTCTGATCTATTTCTCTAGTAATGAAGCTATCTATTTAGTTTAAGATACACACCTACGGTGCTGTCTAAAACTAAAAACTTCATTTACCAAAGAGGAAACAGAACTACATCTCTAAAAAACAAAATCCGTATTTCGGAAAAACTAAGACAATCATATCTAACAGCTTCCGCAGCGGCTTATGGCATCAGTACCTATGTTAGGATTCCTTCACTATAAAATAGCCTTCTGCTTTCCTTGAATATCTGTAGACCAGAAGTCTACATTCCAAGAAGCATAAGAACTGCTACTAGATAGCGACTCAACTCCTAACATCCTGAGGTCATACTCAATCTTCAAATACCCCCTATGCTCGCCACAGCGGAAATACTTCCGTCCTTGGCGTTACCAGACTTAGGATTCCACACCAGTTTCTGCACTAGAATAGTTTTCGATCTCTTATAAGTTATTCCCTTAGGTTCTTCTAAAGAAGACCTAGGTTAAGCACTAAAGGCATTGCCTTTAATCTTGATCTCATCCTTTGTCTCTTGGAAATCTCCTTAGAAGTTCTGCGTTTATCATCTCTAACTTGTTAAAGCTAAAGTCTCTGATAACGCCTTCGAAGGTTCCAGACAAGGATGCAAGACAGATGTCTTCCACCACCTCGTCATCTGGTACCATGTCTTGGGAATCTAGTTCGTTCTGGAACTCAAAGATGTGTTCCCGAACAAGCATACCCACTGACATCTCGGTACCGACAAGTATCTTAGTGGAAAAGCGATGAGTCGACTGACTTCGCCTTCCAGACATCTAATGCAATTAAAACTTAATTAGAGAAGACCCGGCATATCTCTGACTCGCTTCTAAAGAGTTGTCCGCAAGTCTGCTATAACATAGCACTTGCACATCTCCTTAGACTCTCGCCAGTCTTCATATGCCCTAGTTAGTGCCCTAGTGATATCTGGACCCATTAGGTCTAATACAGGGATACTTAGATTACATGCCAATGTACGTTAACTACCCTATGCATAAGCTAAAGATTGCGCTTCCACTCTACGTAGTTAGAGACCCGATAACTGGTTCTCTTATGGGATAGCGGATAGGGGAACTATATGGTTGAATGAAAATGAATGCAAAATAACTTATTTTATGGATTTTGAAAATAAGCTAATTATATCCAAATGTCAGCGCTACCCTCACAGCGAAGACACCTCTATGAATTAATTAACCATGTATGTAAGATCTCGGAATCGACTACACCTGCCCTAGGGGGCATCATGCAGCGTCAATCCGCTTACACGGGCCTTTCCTTGACCCAGTCCAAATCTGCCAACTAAGGGCTTTGATGGACCATGGTTATCTTTTGGCCAGTGCCACGTGATCACCGTTGTCTTCGCAACGAATACCTCACGTGCACTTAGGATGCTTACCCACGAGCCTAAGCAATTATGACACGGGAGTTCATGCGGCCCCCACTAGGGTGGGATGAAAAGCCCTTCTCTCCTGGCCTCGTAATCGCCATATCCTTAGGGAGGTCATTAAGTAATTTGGCATGGAAACACACAGCTCCCACCCTAGGGGGTGTGAAGTTATGCATCCCCATCCAAACACAAAACGACTGGCCGTGGAGGCCAGAGGATCTCTAAAAGTCCTCTCTTACATCCCTTATTAAAGTTGAGGGTTATTTAATGCAAGTATGAGTGTACACTAAGGTCACGACAACCTATACACTAGACCCTGGTCATACCGTGCTCCCACTAGCATTCAAGCCTTTCGCGAAGCATTAATCGATCTTGGAATATCATAGTCCCTGCCTCGAGTGGATTTCTCCACTCAAGGGTCACATTACATATCCCAAGAACATTGATGCTTTGCAAACTTGGCTATCACGCTAATGCCCTGGAGCCTAGCCTAAGGTCAGACTGACAGGAAAGGTCTTCCACTACCATGGCGCCTTGCTTATAAATTTGACGAATGATGTCATAGTAGAATTCCAACTCATTCTAGGTTTCGATGCTTGCCAAATAGGCACACCCGACTAATCGGGTGTTGACCTAATGGGGGCATAACCAAATGTGAGGAATTCATACTATCATCAAGGGTCAATTAAATAATAGGCATCACTAGTGGAATCCAATCCTAATAAAGTCGCTAGGACCCGAGGGGAAAGGGCATCCCTCTGACACAGATAATCAAATTATCGCATCGGGGTTCTCTACAGTAATATAAAGAACTACTGAAAGAAATAAGCACACAACTGAATCAAGTTCAGGGTCCGACCCCTGAACCTGACTGGCACAGCGCAGGCTCTCTGTCTCCTTCACAAGGCTCCTCGATCCGGTGCAAGCCTCTGTATACGATCTTCTGACGCTTTATGCCCTTTGCCATCATCGTGTACGCTTCGCCGGATCGCCATCGTCCTCCAAGGTTCCGCTCATCTTCTCGGTGGTGGATCTCCACGGTAAGTCCTCCTCTTCAATCTGTAACCGAAAAAGATCTAGTACGCTTCGAGCAAGTGCTCGCTCGTACACAATTTCCTAGAAAGAAAAGAAAAACAAACCTATCAAAAGCCTGGGAATCAAGGGTGGTAAATCTTCACCTCTTGCCCGACTATGGCTCTAAAATCTATCCACACACAGAAGAAAAAACATCCAGACAAAATCGCTAACACGGGGTCCGACCCCCGGTAGCAAGCAATCACATATCCAGAATAATTTTAGAAGCGGCGCCCTGCAAGAACGATTCATAGAACATACAAAATCTACTATGCATGATCTACTCGTAGAACCCCGATGGCGGCACATACTATTCATGCGCGCACATGACGGTTTCATGAAAAAAACATGAAACGCACACCACTAGCGTGCTCTGATACCAATTGTTGGAAATAAATCCATGGTAGAGGCCCACAGCGGAAGCAAAATGAAGGTCCGAGGACCGTAGGCGGTGTGCATTACATATCAAAAAATTTTTCATCGAAACGATCTACATATGCGTGTATGAAACTAGCATGGCAACTACGCGAACCCCTAACGACGATCTAACGCAAAAGAACAATCTAGCATGTATGCATGTTCTAATTATGTTAGATCTACTTGTTAGAGATCATACCTGCGTGCGGAATCTTGCACCGCGACAAATTTCTTCTTTGTCGATGGAGACGGGCTACGGATCTGCTCGACATAGCTTCGGTGCAATGGCCATAACTTTCTGCTCCGAACTCCGATTGGGCTGAAATTTGGACTGAAGGTAGAAAACTTCGAGATGCAACTTTTCCAACAAGTTTCACGTCGTTTGGACTTCTGTAGCTCCCAGAATCGCAGAAACAACGTTGATTTTCTGTGCAGATTCTGGACAGCAAAAGGTTGCGGGAGACGCCTTCTAGTTCACCCGATCTCACACGATGCACGGCACCTCGTCGATGGATCTCTGAGTGCCTCCATATGACAAGCCTTCTCCTTCTACGAAACACCCCGTGAGGAAGACGAGTCGCCATCCAATGGCGCAAGCGAGGGAGAGAGAGACGAGAGAGGAGATGCGAAGAGAGGAGAGGGGGCGGCTAGGGTTTCCCCATGCCATGGCCGGCCCTAGGGCTTGCATGGCTCTATTAATTTTGTGCACCCTCTCTCTTCTTCTCATATATATAGCCGGCCTATCCATATGGATAAGGACATTATGGATAAGGATGATTGATTCAAACCTTATCCCTATATATCTCTTCTTTATCTCTATCCTTTCCTTGTTTTCGAAAACGGTCAAAACCAGCCCGTTTTCTGCGCCTCATAACCGGCCCTTTCATCGGAGGCAACAACCTCCCGAAACTAATGGGGCCGGCCTTGACCAGTCTCTCAACACTTAGGGCCGGCCCCCTTAGTGCATAGTGGCGCATGGTATGACCAAAACGCCCTTATGCCACTAGTTGGCCGTTCCTCGTGTACGAGACTTTGCAAGGCACACATAAGTAAAGTGCACCAGTGATTTCACTATTCTCTGAGGTTCCCGTAGGGTGCCTCTAGTGAAGTCAACTAGTCAACTCGCAACATGTCCCGGTGCATCGCACCCATGTGGCAAAGTCCACTTATGGCAAGGAATTGCTACATGCGTCTCTGCACTAACCTAGGGTTTCCCCTTAGTGCACACACGTAGCTACGCATCTACCGTGCACTAGTGCGAAGCACTCACGGAGCGTAGGCTTGGACTTCTCGCTTTCTCTAACTACATTCTGTGTTTCGAGGAGATGGTATAAGAACCATACATAATGTCGATAAGGTGGAACCTTCAGGGACCAGGGTTCATGGCTTCCAACTCAGACTCGATCGACACACTACCCGAGTGTACCATCGATCCTCAGAGTCTGAGTTAACCTGCGTAGCCACCCAGAGTGCGACGCAGGCTGCACTCCAATTCACCCGGACTTACTATGTTCTCCCTCATACCCCTGCTCTCCGCTTAGTATGGTAAACTCGCTGTCCCTCCAACTGGTGCCATGACGCAACTCGAGCGGTGGAGAATACCGTCAGACTCGAGTGCTCATATGACTCGGTTCCTTCCAGGTTGACCACATACATCGTACCTCCGATTACTCTTCCGAGCAACCGGATCCGTCACCAGTCCAACTGATGACCACCTGGCCAGGGTTTAATACGACGTAGGTCAGACCAAGGAACGCACCTCCCGTTAGGGGTGTGGATAGCCTGCAGGAGTGACACGCTGATGCAACGCCAGCCGGGTAACCCAGTACACCGTGGTTTTGGATCACTGCATCCGGATCCTCACACATTGGTGCGCCAAAGCACCACACAATTGGTTAGTCCATCAGACATGGTTCCTCAGGGTTTAGGACCGTTTTACCCTAAGCAGAAACACGGTTTAGTGCACCGATGTCTGCTCATCGATCTGTGCACCGTGTTGGTTCCGTTCGGCCACAGACAATGTGCCTGGTAATGACCGTGGTGGAGACACCCACGCTCTGTCATCCCAACAGCTTAACCTGATAGGGCGACCAACCCTAATCAGAGCTGCGAACGTATTTAGGTTACATGGGACCAGTCCCTTGAGTCTCCCACTCAAGAGGATTACCATATAGCCATGGCTCTCTGTTCTGTAATCAGAACACGTACTAAGGTACGTACCAATATGCAATCCTATACTATCAACCATACAAAGCTAAACACTAGGTTTTTACGAGCTATAGACCTCACCAATTCTAACAATCTCCCACTAGGTCTAACGAGGAATAACGGTGTTGAGCTCTGTAGCTTCTACATGCTGCCCAAAAGCCTTTGCAGGAATTCCCTAAAGGAATTGACAACATTGTCTGTAGATTCCACCTCAGTACCGCTACTTGCATTTCCTCATATAACTGTCAGATCAAGTGGAGTTTGTACTTGATGGGTTTCCCCTCACGGCGGTGCCTAGTCTCCTTGGACCTTGCTTACCGCTCTTCTGTTGTAACAACAGATAACTGAGCCTCTGGTACGCGTCCCAAGTTCTCTAAGAACTTCCTAAGCCTTACCACCTGATATACTACTTCGCACGCAACAACGTGCTAAGCATCTGTGGTAGAGTCTGTGATGCACTTGCTTCAAACTCTACCAATTACCGCTTCTAATCCCAAAATAAAAATAATCCCTGAAATCGATTCTCTGAAACACACATCTGACACCAAAGTCAGATCCTGTGTGTCCAATCGATATCAGGACCTGTGAAGTGTAAGCTAACTCACAATCCTTACTTAATGAGGATTTCTGAGTATACCCTTCACATCGGTCCAAAGATCTGGACCCGGGTTCGACTAAAACCGACCCATCTTCCTGCTGCGCAATAGATATCTAGCCTCTTAAAACGAATCTGGCTAGAATCTTATCTTCATGCGTAGCCTGTGACAGCAAGAGAATCTTACTCTGGTTGTCTCGAGTTACCTTGATTCCCAGAGCATAACTCGCCTCATTAGGGTCTTTCACATCGAATTGTGATGACTACAAACCTTTACCGTAAACAATATTCTTACATCATTTTCAATCAGTAAAATATCGTTAACGTAAAGTACTAAATACACCCTTGTAGCTATTTCACCTTTCTTGTACCAACTTGGTTTATCCTCATTCTGATCAAATCCGTGTGAGCGGATTCCCTTGATCAAAATAGACATTCCAACCTGGATGCTTGCATCAGTCCATAAATGGACCATTGCAACTTGCATTCCATATCTTCCTAACATACTGACACAAAGCCTGAGGCTACATCATCCATATGTCCCTTTTCAAATTCCCGTTAGGGAATAACTGTCTTGACATCCATCAACCAGATCTCCCAACTATAATGGGTTGTGATGGATTAAGAGGATCCGTTATAGACTTAGGCATAGCTACCAGTGAGATGGTTTTGACATAGTCAATCCCTTCTCCTTTGGTAACTAATCTAGCTACTTAAGTCTTAATCGGGTGCTCTTCTTATACACCTCCTACACCCTGAAGGGTGATAGTGCTATAAGTGTCAAGACTGTTCCAAGGGACATTGATGTAAGCTTGCCTCCATGGTCTTTTGTCAGTCAGAGCTGTCGGAAGCTCCCACTACTTCTTCGTAGCTCTAGGGATCATCCTCCTGAAACTCTGGATTAACTATCAAAGTTTCTCCATAGTATCTTTCAGGAGCTCTGATGATCCCACAACGATGAGGTGGTGGTGGTACAAAGGAAGCTCCCACTACTTCTTCATAGCTCTAAGGATCATCCTCCTGAAACTCTGGATTAACTATCGAAGTTTCTCCATAGTATCTTTCAGGAGCTCTGATGGTCCCACAACGATGAGGTGGTGGTGGTACAAAGTGAATCGTTTCTACAATACCTGGTATACTAGTTTCTTGTATCATCTACTCCCACTATGTTTTTCAAATGCGCACTCTCTACCAGTACCCAGTAGTTCACCCAGAACTACCTTACTGATAAACTTATGGTCTTATAATATAATCTTGATCTAGGTAGATGGTGTTCGCAGAAACGATTACCTTCCTAACCTCAAGATCATAAAACAGTCCATCTTATGCCTCCTAAGGGTAACCTACAAACAGATATACCTGGAACTACATCTCCATCTTATCTCTCTTGTCGTTTTGCACAAGTGTAGGACAACTCTATATCTCGAGACACTATAGTGTCAGCTTTCGCTTAGACCATAGCTCTCTATAGGTCTGAGGTACTGATCTAGATGAGAGATAGTTTCAGATATAAGCTACTGTTTTAAGGTACAACCCCACCAAAGGTGGGTAGTATACTTGGCAATATTCATCATACTACGGACCATGTCAAACAGAGTCCGATTCCTTCTCTCAGAGACTTCATTCTGACGTGTCATCCTTAGAGCATTTAACTGGGAGATAATCCCATACTCTCTCAGGATCCTATGGAACTCGTCCGATAGTGACTTATTTCTTCGATTAAATCGAAGAGTCTTCTATCGTCTAGACACTCTTGGAACCATAGACGTCAAAATTAACTAACTCCAATACCTTAGTGACCCTTTTAGTTATTCTGCCTTCCAGATAACATTCATAGGTTAGAAGGATCTCCGATGAATCTGTGAACAGAAACTCGGCCTTCTTTTACCTTTGAATTTATCTAAGGCAGAATATCTAAATCAGAGGGGTCACAAATGGGATAGCTTCTCCGAAGGATTTAGATGAATTTAAATTAGACGCTGCAGCTGTCATGATATCTATTTCCGAATTAGGATTAAATATAAAGAGATTATTCTGATCTATTTCTCTAGTAATGAAGCTATCTATTTAGTTTAAGATACACACCTACGGTGCTGTCTAAAACTAAAAACTTCATTTACCAAAGAGGAAACAGAACTACATCTCTAAAAAACAAAATCCGTATTTCGGAAAAACTAAGACAATCATATCTAACAGCTTCCGCAGCGGCTTATGGCATCAGTACCTATGTTAGGATTCCTTCACTATAAAATAGCCTTCTGCTTTCCTTGAATATCTGTAGACCAGAAGTCTACATTCCAAGAAGCATAAGAACTGCTACTAGATAGCGACTCAACTCCTAACATCCTGAGGTCATACTCAATCTTCAAATACCCCCTATGCTCGCCACAGCGGAAATACTTCCGTCCTTGGCGTTACCAGACTTAGGATTCCACACCAGTTTCTGCACTAGAATAGTTTTCGATCTCTTATAAGTTATTCCCTTAGGTTCTTCTAAAGAAGACCTAGGTTAAGCACTAAAGGCATTGCCTTTAATCTTGATCTCATCCTTTGTCTCTTGGAAATCTCCTTAGAAGTTCTGCGTTTATCATCTCTAACTTGTTAAAGCTAAAGTCTCTGATAACGCCTTCGAAGGTTCCAGACAAGGATGCAAGACAGATGTCTTCCACCACCTCGTCATCTGGTACCATGTCTTGGGAATCTAGTTCGTTCTGGAACTCAAAGATGTGTTCCCGAACAAGCATACCCACTGACATCTCGGTACCGACAAGTATCTTAGTGGAAAAGCGATGAGTCGACTGACTTCGCCTTCCAGACATCTAATGCAATTAAAACTTAATTAGAGAAGACCCGGCATATCTCTGACTCGCTTCTAAAGAGTTGTCCGCAAGTCTGCTATAACATAGCACTTGCACATCTCCTTAGACTCTCGCCAGTCTTCATATGCCCTAGTTAGTGCCCTAGTGATATCTGGACCCATTAGGTCTAATACAGGGATACTTAGATTACATGCCAATGTACGTTAACTACCCTATGCATAAGCTAAAGATTGCGCTTCCACTCTACGTAGTTAGAGACCCGATAACTGGTTCTCTTATGGGATAGCGGATAGGGGAACTATATGGTTGAATGAAAATGAATGCAAAATAACTTATTTTATGGATTTTGAAAATAAGCTAATTATATCCAAATGTCAGCGCTACCCTCACAGCGAAGACACCTCTATGAATTAATTAACCATGTATGTAAGATCTCGGAATCGACTACACCTGCCCTAGGGGGCATCATGCAGCGTCAATCCGCTTACACGGGCCTTTCCTTGACCCAGTCCAAATCTGCCAACTAAGGGCTTTGATGGACCATGGTTATCTTTTGGCCAGTGCCACGTGATCACCGTTGTCTTCGCAACGAATACCTCACGTGCACTTAGGATGCTTACCCACGAGCCTAAGCAATTATGACACGGGAGTTCATGCGGCCCCCACTAGGGTGGGATGAAAAGCCCTTCTCTCCTGGCCTCGTAATCGCCATATCCTTAGGGAGGTCATTAAGTAATTTGGCATGGAAACACACAGCTCCCACCCTAGGGGGTGTGAAGTTATGCATCCCCATCCAAACACAAAACGACTGGCCGTGGAGGCCAGAGGATCTCTAAAAGTCCTCTCTTACATCCCTTATTAAAGTTGAGGGTTATTTAATGTAAGTATGAGTGTACACTAAGGTCACGACAACCTATACACTAGACCCTGGTCATACCGTGCTCCCACTAGCATTCAAGCCTTTCGCGAAGCATTAATCGATCTTGGAATATCATAGTCCCTGCCTCGAGTGGATTTCTCCACTCAAGGGTCACATTACATATCCCAAGAACATTGATGCTTTGCAAACTTGGCTATCACGCTAATGCCCTGGAGCCTAGCCTAAGGTCAGACTGACAGGAAAGGTCTTCCACTACCATGGCGCCTTGCTTATAAATTTGACGAATGATGTCATAGTAGAATTCCAACTCATTCTAGGTTTCGATGCTTGCCAAATAGGCACACCCGACTAATCGGGTGTTGACCTAATGGGGGCATAACCAAATGTGAGGAATTCATACTATCATCAAGGGTCAATTAAATAATAGGCATCACTAGTGGAATCCAATCCTAATAAGGTCGCTAGGACCCGAGGGGAAAGGGCATCCCTCTGACACAGATAATCAAATTATCGCATCGGGGTTCTCTACAGTAATATAAAGAACTACTGAAAGAAATAAGCACACAACTGAATCAAGTTCAGGGTCCGACCCCTGAACCTGACTGGCACAGCGCAGGCTCTCTGTCTCCTTCACAAGGCTCCTCGATCCGGTGCAAGCCTCTGTATACGATCTTCTGACGCTTTATGCCCTTTGCCATCATCGTGTACGCTTCGCCGGATCGCCATCGTCCTCCAAGGTTCCGCTCATCTTCTCGGTGGTGGATCTCCACGGTAAGTCCTCCTCTTCAATCTGTAACCGAAAAAGATCTAGTACGCTTCGAGCAAGTGCTCGCTCGTACACAATTTCCTAGAAAGAAAAGGAAAACAAATCTATCAAAAGCCTGGGAATCAAGGGTGGTAAATCTTCACCTCTTGCCCGACTATGGCTCTAAAATCTATCCACACACAGAAGAAAAAACATCCAGACAAAATCGCTAACACGGGGTCCGACCCCCGGTAGCAAGCAATCACATATCCAGAATAATTTTAGAAGCGGCGCCCTGCAAGAACGATTCATAGAACATACAAAATCTACTATGCATGATCTACTCGTAGAACCCCGATGGCGGCACATACTATTCATGCGCGCACATGACGGTTTCATGAAAAAAACATGAAACGCACACCACTAGCGTGCTCTGATACCAATTGTTGGAAATAAATCCATGGTAGAGGCCCACAGCGGAAGCAAAATGAAGGTCCGAGGACCGTAGGCGGTGTGCATTACATATCAAAAAATTTTTCATCGAAACGATCTACATATGCGTGTATGAAACTAGCATGGCAACTACGCGAACCCCTAACGACGATCTAACGCAAAAGAACAATCTAGCATGTATGCATGTTCTAATTATGTTAGATCTACTTGTTAGAGATCATACCTGCGTGCGGAATCTTGCACCGCGACAAATTTCTTCTTTGTCGATGGAGACGGGCTACGGATCTGCTCGACATAGCTTCGGTGCAATGGCCATAACTTTCTGCTCCGAACTCCGATTGGGCTGAAATTTGGACTGAAGGTATACAACTTCGAGATGCAACTTTTCCAACAAGTTTCACGTCGTTTGGACTTCTATAGCTCCCAGAATCGCAGAAACAACGTTGATTTTCTGTGCAGATTCTGGACAGCAAAAGGTTGCGGGAGACGCCTTCTAGTTCACCCGATCTCACACGATGCACGGCACCTCGTCGATGGATCTCTGAGTGCCTCCATATGACAAGCCTTCTCCTTCTACGAAACACCCCGTGAGGAAGACGAGTCGCCATCCAATGGCGCAAGCGAGGGAGAGAGAGACGAGAGAGGAGATGCGAAGAGAGGAGAGGGGGCGGCTAGGGTTTCCCCATGCCATGGCCGGCCCTAGGGCTTGCATGGCTCTATTAATTTTGTGCACCCTCTCTCTTCTTCTCATATATATAGCCGGCCTATCCATATGGATAAGGACATTATGGATAAGGATGATTGATTCAAACCTTATCCCTATATATCTCTTCTTTATCTCTATCCTTTCCTTGTTTTCGAAAACGGTCAAAACCAGCCCGTTTTCTGCGCCTCATAACCGGCCCTTTCATCGGAGGCAACAACCTCCCGAAACTAATGGGGCCGGCCTTGACCAGTCTCTCAACACTTAGGGCCGGCCCCCTTAGTGCATAGTGGCGCATGGTATGACCAAAACGCCCTTATGCCACTAGTTGGCCGTTCCTCGTGTACGAGACTTTGCAAGGCACACATAAGTAAAGTGCACCAGTGATTTCACTATTCTCTGAGGTTCCCGTAGGGTGCCTCTAGTGAAGTCAACTAGTCAACTCGCAACATGTCCCGGTGCATCGCACCCATGTGGCAAAGTCCACTTATGGCAAGGAATTGCTACATGCGTCTCTGCACTAACCTAGGGTTTCCCCTTAGTGCACACACGTAGCTACGCATCTACCGTGCACTAGTGCGAAGCACTCACGGAGCGTAGGCTTGGACTTCTCGCTTTCTCTAACTACATTCTGTGTTTCGAGGAGATGGTATAAGAACCATACATAATGTCGATAAGGTGGAACCTTCAGGGACCAGGGTTCATGGCTTCCAACTCAGACTCGATCGACACACTACCCGAGTGTACCATCGATCCTCAGAGTCTGAGTTAACCTGCGTAGCCACCCAGAGTGCGACGCAGGCTGCACTCCAATTCACCCGGACTTACTATGTTCTCCCTCATACCCCTGCTCTCCGCTTAGTATGGTAAACTCGCTGTCCCTCCAACTGGTGCCATGACGCAACTCGAGCGGTGGAGAATACCGTCAGACTCGAGTGCTCATATGACTCGGTTCCTTCCAGGTTGACCACATACATCGTACCTCCGATTACTCTTCCGAGCAACCGGATCCGTCACCAGTCCAACTGATGACCACCTGGCCAGGGTTTAATACGACGTAGGTCAGACCAAGGAACGCACCTCCCGTTAGGGGTGTGGATAGCCTGCAGGAGTGACACGCTGATGCAACGCCAGCCGGGTAACCCAGTACACCGTGGTTTTGGATCACTGCATCCGGATCCTCACACATTGGTGCGCCAAAGCACCACACAATTGGTTAGTCCATCAGACATGGTTCCTCAGGGTTTAGGACCGTTTTACCCTAAGCAGAAACACGGTTTAGTGCACCGATGTCTGCTCATCGATCTGTGCACCGTGTTGGTTCCGTTCGGCCACAGACAATGTGCCTGGTAATGACCGTGGTGGAGACACCCACGCTCTGTCATCCCAACAGCTTAACCTGATAGGGCGACCAACCCTAATCAGAGCTGCGAACGTATTTAGGTTACATGGGACCAGTCCCTTGAGTCTCCCACTCAAGAGGATTACCATATAGCCATGGCTCTCTGTTCTGTAATCAGAACACGTACTAAGGTACGTACCAATATGCAATCCTATACTATCAACCATACAAAGCTAAACACTAGGTTTTTACGAGCTATAGACCTCACCAATTCTAACAAAGATGCCTTTGGTTATTACTTTAATTAGAATACTACTATGGTATATGTTAATATACATATAATAAAGGACCCTAGGGAACACAGTAGGCCACTGAGGCGCATGGTGGATCCATGCTTGGGAGACCCAGTGGACCAGTTGTGTGTAGACCAAGAACTAGTTCATAGCTTAGGTGATGCCGGTCGCTTCACCGAGAACAAGCTATTGGCAGGTAGAGGATGTGGTGAAGTCTCCACCACGGGAACGTGGGATTCCCATTCACCTGACCAGGCACGATGATCGTGTTGAACAGGAACCAAGACAGTGCACAGTTCAGTGATTCAAACACTGGTGCATAAACCGTCTTACTGCTATAGATAATATGTCCTTAACCCTGAGGGACCATGTTCACTGGGCCAACCAGTTGTGTGGTGCTTTGATGTGCCAACGTGTGCGAACCTTCCATAGTCCAATACCACGGTACGTTGGGTTACCCGGCTGGCGCTTGAGTGACATGTAATCCCTACAGGTTATCCGACGTCCAGTATTGGATGGGTGCGTTTTGATGAGTCAATCTGTCCGCAAAATTAACCCAGGCCTAGTGGTTGTCAGTATGACTGACGACGTTCCGGATGCTAGGCATAGCACCGGAAGGTGTGTGGTGTTATAGATGACAAGTCATCAAACCCTAGTTAGATGATCAATCAGGATCTGACGGTGCTCCCCACCGCCCGAGTCGTATCATGGCACAAGTAATAGGAGGGACTGAAGATTATCGGAGTATAGTAGAGAACAGGGTTACAAGGGAGTAACATAAGTTTAGGATCACTAGAGTTCAACTCGCGTCGCACTCTGGGTGGCTAAGCGGGTTAATCGGATTAGGACTGATTAACGGAACTTTCGGTGTGTCACCGGAACAGTTAACCAGGGATCCGATTGGAGCTAGAGATCCCGAACCCTGAAGGTTCCACCCTGTCGTTGCATATAGGAATTGCTCCCCAACCTGGTTGGATACGTTGGATACGAAGTAGCGCGATGGAGCGCAAGCCCGAAGCCTAAGAACCTAATTCACATGTGTTACGGGCCATTGGGGTATTTTGGTAAATACTAAAATATAGCTTAAAACACAATGAATATGGATCTTAAAATGAGCGGAATAATTCCAGGAACTCATACGCGCTGACAAAACTCGATTGCGAGTAGTGCACCTCACTCAGTCTCTCTTTCAGTTTTTTACTTTTCGTGAAGGGCGTTTTCGTCCAGGCTTCACGATAGACATTGGAAACCCTGAAAACCGCCCCCCCTTATCCCTATCCATCTAGGGCCGGCCCTAGCTTGCTTGTAGCACTAGGGGACCGGTCCTATAAGAGGAGAAGGGAGGGGAGAGGCCGGCCTAATGCTTCCCCCTCTCTAGAAAATCCGACCCTCTCACTCTCTCCCTCTCTTTGTGGTTTCGGCCAAGGAAGAAAGAGGAAGAAGAAGAAAGAAGAAAGAGGAAGGAAGGAGAAGGAAGAAGAGAGAAAGAGAAGAAGAAGATATCGTGGCTAGCCATCGTCTTCGTAACGGATTCCTCCGTCGGCTCGTAATCCTTGCACTCAGAGACGGGATTTCGAGGATTTTTCAATTCGCAAAGGACAAGGTGCTATCCGACAGTTTCCCTTGTGATTCAAGTACGGTTCTTCATCATTCTGTCATCCCCGGATCATAGATCCATAAGGTATGATGATTCTAAACATCTAACTAGATGCATGCATGTCTTCCGTAGATCGTAGTATGCCTCTAGGGTGTCCGCACATATGCTAAGATCATAGATTTGCATGTAGATTATTTTGTAGAATTAAATGTAATGAAATATACACCGTATGATCTTCGGATCTAACTTTTGCTTTCGCTGCGACTCTGATAAGCGGATCCTATTCCAACAATTGGTATCAGAGCACGCTTTGGTGTATGTTTCATGCATGAATTCATGAAAACATCATGTGAATATATGATGGTATATATTTTCATCGGGGTTCGACGTAGATCATGCATATAGATTGTGCTATGTATCGTCAATTTTTGCAGGTGTCGCGCTGAATAGTAATCTTTTATTGCATGCCTCCGGGGGTCAGACCCCGGATTTAATTTTGTATTGATTATTATTGTGCTTGTGGATTTTAAGGCTCTAGATGGGCGGGGGTGGGGGTTGACCATCCTCTGTTCCCTGGCTATGTTTATAGGATTGTTTTCTTTTCTTTCTAGCAAAATTGTACACGAATGAGCACTTGCTCGGAGCGTGTTAGTTTTTCGGTCACAGGAAGAAGGAGATAATGCTACATCCATGGTTCGGGCAAGTGGTACCATGGCGTGCAAAGACCCGGCGAAAGCGTGCACGTTGGCGATGATGGGGATTGTCGTTAGAGATCGTGCGGAACGGAAGAGCAGAATATCTTGGCTGTGCTATTCAGGTTCAAGGGTCGGACCCTGGACTTGATTCAGTTTGGATGTTTTTTCTGTTGTTTCTCTTTACTTAGTATTTAAAGAGCCCCGATGATAATTTAATTATCTATCTTGCTTGTGAGTTTGTCTCTAGATCAGGTTTAGGGTTAGTACTAAGCTTATGGATTCATCGGTGTCTCTATATGGTTCTAACTCGTGCGAATCCGGTGGCTAGCTAAAAGGAAATGTGGTAACCGCCCTCGTGGTAGTTCAGGTAGCCAAGTACTATGCACCGAGATAGACGTAGTGTTAGATTTGTTTAGAGATAACTAATATCTCCATAAGAAGTATGATAACCCTAGTGGGATGCCCTTTCCCTACGTGGTCCTAGCGACCAAGTTAGGTTAGGATTTCACTGTGTGATACCCGCTTCTAGATGACGTTTGATAGTAGTATGAACTCATCATGATTTGGTTATGCCACTTTTAGATTGAGGTCCAACGGAGGTTGTCGGATGTCCCTATTTGGCCAGCATCGAAACCTATAATGAGATGAGGTCTACTATGACATCAGGCATCAAATTGTGAACGAGGCGTCATCGTAGTGGGAGTCATTTCCACGTCGACCTCAGGCTAGGCTCCAGATCTTAGGATTATGGGCAAACTAGTGAAGATCGGGATCATTGGAATCTATGTAATATGATCCTTGCAAGAAAGACGAAAGCTGAGTATTCAAGATAAGATTATGATATTTTCCGAGGATACTACTGCTTTGCGGGAAGGTTTGTAATCTTAGTGGGAGCATGATAGACCAGGGTCTAAGTCTAGGAGATCGTGACCTATCTAGATATGCATAAAACCTCATAAAGAAGGGATATGTAAGAGGTTCCCTCCAAAGGGGAGCCCCTGGCCTCCATAATCAACCAGCTAAGGGTCTGGATGAGAGGTACGTAGTTCGATATTCTCACCGGGTGAGAGCTGTGTTTTCTTTCATGCTGGTTCGCCTAGTGGTTTCCTTCGAGACATGGAGGATGCCGGTAGCAGTGGGTGACGGTTTTTTTCTGCACCGCGGGAGCCTATGAACCCCCCTGTCGACATCACCTAGATTTTTGGGAAGCATCTGAAAGCTAGTGTGAAGCCGCCATTGCTGCGCACGCGGGTCACATAAAGCTGGCCAAAAGGAGACTGGGAGGTCTTTCAGTTTGCCATGGGTAATTCTGATGAAGACTAGGTCGTAAAAACCCCGTTGGCAGAAGCCGTTGCATGCTCTCACCGAGATGCTGTCTCCAATTCAAGGCCGATAGTCTCAGTGCTCGAGCCCAGGGAATTTAGATTCCTGGATGTCTCCACTTGAGATAGTGAAGACATAGCGGCTGGAGTAAACATTATCTATTTCTAAATTCCATATAATAAATTATAGTAAACCCTAATTTTGCTTTGAACCATTGTTTACAGAAATCATGACCAAGCTCGACCCCCTTGTCTCCATACTTAATGATAACAAACTTACGGGACCAAACTACGAGGACTGGAAGCGTAACCTGATGCTCGTCCTAAGGGTTGGTAAATACACAATTGCCCTAAGTACCCCTCAACCGGCCATGCCGGGACCAAGAGCAACTGAGGCCCAATTGAAGGAATGGTAAGACTGGCTAGATGCTGATGAGATGTGCAAGTGCTACATAGTGGTATCCTTGTAGACCGTCTTTCAGAAGCAAGTCGAAGACATGGCCTTTGCTTTAGACATGATGTTCTACCTAAAGAAAATGTTCAAGGGTCGTAATCGGGTTACCTGACCATCAAGAAAATGGTGTCCACGAAGATGGCAGAGGGGACTTTAGTTCGGGATCATATGCTGAAATTATTTGGCTATGTGAACGAGCTTGGTTCCTTCGATGTCATCTTGGATGCAGAGATCCAGACCGACATTTTCCTCGCGTCTCTGTCAAGAGCGTTTGAGGGCTTCGTTACCAACTTTAACCTTAACCGGTTGGAGATGTCTAACGCAGAGCTCTTAGCGGCGCTCCAAGCGACAGAGGACGGGATGAAGGTAGGAGCCCAATCCCTGAACATAGAGCGGAATTCTTCTCTAAAAGCCAAAGGCAAGTTTCAGAAAAGAAAGTCTAAGAAGCACGTGAAGATGGGCCAGGTGCAGTTGCAGGATCCCAAGCAGAATGATCCGGCGAAGCCCAAAGAAAAATGTTTTCGATGCGGCAAGAAGGGGCACTGGAAGGGCGACTACCGTGCAGCTCCCAAGAAGGCTGAGACAGGTATATCTCAAATCCACATAGTGGAATCCCTTGTAGCATCCAGTTGTTCTCCAGTTTCATGAATTATGGATTCTGGTTTCACTAACCATGCTTGCAATAATTTACAGGGGTTTAAGGAGACAAAAAAACGGGGTGATGGGGAGATAATCCTAAGCATGGGAACTGAGGCCGTGGCAAAGGCTGAAGCAGTTGGAGATGTCGTCTTGCAGTTTCTTGATAGAAGAAGTTTATTACTTAGAGACATACTTTATGTACCGTCCTTGAGACGAAACTTAATTTCATTTTTCTTATTGAATAATGAATATTTTTCCGTTTTATTTGATACTTCTGGTATGTCAATTAAATTGAATGGTTCCTTTGTTTGTAAGGAAAAGACATAGAATGGTCTCTATGTAATTAACTCCAATCATAAGTCGGATAACATAACTGAAGCTTGTGTGATTAATTCATCTAAAAGAAAAAATCCCTCAGATAATCCAACACTTCTTTGGCATCTAAGGCTTGGACACATAGCATCAGACAGGATTCACAGGTTGGTTAAGGTAGGACTCTTAAGTCCATATGTTTCAGAAAGCCTACCGACATGTGAGTCTTGCCTGGAAGGCAAGATGACTAAAAGATCTTTCCGAGCCAAAGGTAGCAGATCTAAGGAGGTATTAGAGTTGGTACACACTTATATATGTGTGCCCATAAGTGTCCGTGCCATAGGAGGCTTCGAGTATTTTATCACCTTCACGGATGATCACTCGAGGTTTGGATACATATACCTAATATAGCGGAAGTCTAAATCCTTTGATAAGTTCAAGGAGTTCAGAGCTGAAGCAGAAAAGCAGACGAGTAAAAGTATCAAGTCTTTTCGATCGGATCAACGAGGCGAATATCTATCGGATGAATTTATTGGATACTTGCGTGAGCAGGGGATCGTATCCCAGTTGACTGCACCAGGGACACCGCAACAAAACGATGTATCTGAGAGGAGAAACCGAACTTTGTTAGACATGGTTCGGACTATGATGAGTTATGCCACATTGCCACCTAGTTTTTGGGGATATGCCCTAGAGACGGCAGCATATACTTTGAACTTTGTTCCATCAAAGTCAGTACCCCTAACTTCTTGGGAGCTGTGGTTGAAGCGAAAGCCAAGCCTACAGCACTTTAGGATTTGGGGTTGTCCAGCACATGTGCGGAAGGACAAGCGAGATAAAATGGAGTCAAAACTAAGATATGTCTGTTCGTTGGGTATCCAAAAGGGACAAAGGGTGGTTTATTCTATGATCCTGAGGATATAAAGGTTGTCGTCTTGACGAACGTCGTATTCCTAGAGCAGGATTATCTAATAGACCATAAGCCCACCAGTAAAGTAGTTCTTGAAGAATTGCTTGGTACTGATGGGAGTATGTAGACAGAAAACGTAGTGGGAGCCGATATCACTAAGATAAACGATACTGTAGAATCGACTCCTATGGAACCACCGCAGGCTCGTCGTAGTGGGAGGACCACAAGTGCTCTTGATAGATACATTGGAGAAGCCTTTATGGTGAATCCAGAGTTTCAGGAGGATAATCCTCTAAACTATGACGAAGTGATGGTATCCTCTGACCATGTAGCATGGCAGAAAGCCATAGAGGCAGAACTGACATCGATGTCCCAAAACTTGGTCTGGACACTTGTAACACCGCCTCACAATATTAAACATATTGGGTGTAAGTGGGTGTACAAAAGAAAAAGAGGTCAGGATGGTACCGTTGAGACTTACAAAGCTAGACTAGTCACTAAGGGTTATACCTAGCGAGAAGGGATCGACTATGATGAAAACTTTTCACCAGTGGCTATGCTTAAGTCTATCCAGATTCTCTTGTCCATTGCAACCCATTATGATTGGGAGATCTAGCAAATGGACGTCAAGATCATATTCCTCAACGGGGATTTAGAAGAAGACATCTATATGTCTCAGCCTCCAGGCTTTGTCGCAAAAGGTCAGGAAAGTCTAGTGTGCAAGTTGCAAAGGTCCATTTATGGACTGAAGCAAGCATCCAGAAGTTGAAATATACGTTTTGATCAGGCTATCCAGTCTTATGGATTTGAGCAGAACGTGGATGAACTATGTGTTTATAAAAGGAGCGATAAGACTGCAGTAGTTTTTCTAGTGCTTTACGTAGACGATATCCTACTCATTGGAAACGATATTGGGACGTTGTCTACAGTGAAGGTGTGGTTATCCTCTCAATTTGACATGAAAGACCTGGGTGAATCGAGTTATGTTCTGGGGATCAAGGTAACTTAAGATCGCCAGAACAAGACTCTCTCGCTGTCACAGTCAGCCTACATAGATACTATCTTGGTCAGATTCAGTATGCACAACTCCAATAAGGGATTGGTTCCATTTAGACATAGAATAAAATTGTCCAAGGATCAGGGTCCTAAGACTCCTGAGAAGAGGGCAGAGATGCAGAAGATACCTTATGCTTCAGTTATAGGGAGTCTGATGTATGCTATGCAGTGCACGAGACTAGATATATGCTATGCAGTAGGCATGATGGGCAGGTATCAGTTAAATCCGGGTCAAGGGCATTGGACTGCTGTGAAAAGTATACTCAAGTATCTCCGTAGGACAAGAGATTATGAGTTAGTTTACTCTTCACAGGAACTGATGCTGATTGGATATACGGATTCTGCCTTTGCGTCAGATCCGGATTCCAGGAGATCGACATCAGAGTTTGTGTTTTCATTAGGAGGAGGAGCTGTCAATTGGAAGAGCGTGAAGCAGGGATGCATCGCGGATTCGACGATAGAGGCTGAGTACGTTGCGGCGTGCGAAGCAGCTAAGGAGGCGGTGTGGCTCAAGAAGTTCCTCACGGATTTAGAATGCGTACCGGGAGCTCAAGATCCTATTGTCCTTTACTGTGACAATAGTGAAGCGGTAGCACAATTCAAGGAGCAAAGATATCACCAGAGGAGCAAGCATATCGAGCAGAAATACTACATTATCCGGGCCAAGATATCACCAGAGGTTGCAGTGACTCAGGTGGCGTCTGCAGATAACATGACGGGCCCTTTCACAAAAGCGTTACCGACCAAGGCTTTTGAGAAGTATGTGGATGCCATGGGAGTTAAGACTGTTATTCCCTGCTAGGCCAAGTGGGAGATTGTTGTTGCTCGTGTGTCCTTAGCGTGGATTTTCTGTATTAACATTAATAAAGATGCCTTTGATTATTGCTTTAATTAGAATACTACTATGGTATATGTTAATATACATATAATAAAGGACCCTAGGGAACACAGTAGGCCACTGAGGTGCATGGCGGATCCATGCTTGGGAGACCCAGTGGACCAGTTGTGTGTAGACCTAGAACTAGTTCACAGCTTAGGTGATGCCGGTCGCTTCACCGAGAACAAGCTGTTGGCAGGTAGAGGATGTGGTGAAGTCTCCACTACGGGAATGTGGGATTCCTATTCACCTGACCAGGCACGATGATCGTGTTGAACAGGAACCAAGACAGTGCACAGTTCAGTGATTCAGACACTAGTGCATAAAACTGTCTTACTACTATAGATAATCTGTCCTTAACCCTGAGGGACCATGTTCACTGGGCCAACCAGTTGTGTGGTGCTTTGATGTGCCAACGTGTGCGGACCTTCCATAGTCCAATACCATGGTACGTTGGGTTACCCGACTGATGCTTGAGTGACATGTAATCCCTATAGGTTATCCGACGTCTAGTATTGGATGGGTGCGTTTTGATGAGTCAATCTATCCACACAATTAGCCCAGGCCTGGTGGTTGTCAGTATGACTGACGACGTTCTGGATGCTAGGCATAGCACCGGAAGGTGTGTGGTGTTATAGATGATAAGTCATCAAACCCTAGTCAGATGATCGATCGGGATCTGACGGTGCTCCCCACCGCCCGAGTCGTATCATGGCACCAGTAATAGGAGGGACTGAAGATTATCGGAGTATAGTAGAGAATAGGGTTACGAGGGAGTAACATAAGTTTAGGATCACTAGAGTTCAACTCGCGTCGCACTCTGGGTGGCTACATGGGTTAATCGGATTAGGGCTGATTAACAAAACTTTCGGTGTGTCACCAGAACAGTTAATCAGGGATCCAGTTGGAGCTAGAGATCTTATTGTCTGGTTGTGAAGTCTCCCGATAAAAAAAGTTAACCATGAGAGTTAGTGTATGGATCCAAATACAAAATTGGGTTATTTTGACTTTGCCCCCCCAAGTTTTGCCTTGAATTAGACTTTACCCCCCAAATTTTATCTTGAATTAGACTTTATCCTCCAAAACTAACTGTTCCGTCAGCTCACCATCTAAGAGAAAGGGTGAGCTGACGGAAAAGAAATACCACCGTTTTGGGGGGTGAGCTGACGGAACAGTTAGTTTTGGGGGGTAAAGTCTAATTAATGAAAATATGGGGGGTGAAGTCTAATTCAAGGCAAAGTTTGGGGGGCAAAGTCAAAATAACCCTACAATAGGCTTTATCCATATGGATCACAGTGGGTCCCCGTGATCACGGTCCATCTCCGTCGATCCAAGCGGTGCACACGAGGCGGGAAAGAGTTACGTTACAAGATCCAAATATCCAACAGGCCTCGTGTCAAACATAAAGCCGCGACCCACTCCGAGCCCCATCCAGAGTCCAGACCACGACCTGACAGGGCACATGGGACCAAAAGACGTGCGATCCTTTCCGATCGGACCCGGCTCTTAAACCTCCCTGTCTCTCCCAGCACGGGCCGGCGACCGAAGGCTACGGTCCATCGCACAAATTGTTCGGCTGTAGGCTGGGTGCTTGGACGGACTCGCCATGCACGTCCATATTAGGCGTCATTACGGATCAAGCACAAGTACGGAGTTTGGACGTCCAACATGTGAGGGAAAGCTCCTTACATGACCTTGATCCCTACCGGTTGTTTATTCGTTGAAGGCCGGATTCGATCCTAGGTCTCTAGTAGGGTTGTTTACGGTTCGGTTCGATTGGTTTTGAGGATCTATTTGTCATCGAACCGATCATGTTGGTTTGAGTTTCGACAAAATCAAAACCGAACGGACTTCAATAGATTTAGGGTTCTTTCGACTTTGCCCCCCAAATTTTGCCTTGAATTAGACTTTACCCCCCAAAACTAATTGTTCCGCCAGCTCACCAACTAAGAGAAAGGGTGAGCTGACAGAAAAGAAATAAAGTTTTGGAGGGTGAACTGACGGAACAGTTAGTTTTGGAGGGTAAAGTCTAATTAATAAAAATATAGGGGGTAAAGTCTAAATTAAGGCAAAAATTTGGTGGACAAAGTCAAAATAGCTCACAGATTTATTATTGAACCGACCAATCTTAAGTCGGTTCGGTTCGGTTCAATTCGATCGGTTTTGTTTTAAAGATAAGATCATGAACTAATCATCTTTAAAGAAATTGTTTTTCCATCAATAGCCTTCCAAAGGGTGTTTGTCATTTAAAATTATTTTAAAATTATGCCCATAATAGTTAGCATTGTTACGAAAGGCAGAGGAAGGATGCAAACGGGGATGGCGGCGGCGCTCTCACGAATCCGTGAGGCCTCTTGTTTATTCATAACACATATATAGAGAGTTAGGGATAAAGGGATAGACATGTCAGGATAGATATATCCCACCAAAGTGGGCAGCCATATATATATCCGTAACACTCCCCCTTGGATGCCCACTTTTCAAAACATTGCCTCGTTAAAACCTTACTAAGGGAAACCCAATGGGACAAAACCTTTAGTGAAGGAAAAAGAGTACAACGCGTTTTTCAGGAACGTAGTTCTTCAGGAACATAGTTCTTCAGGAACAGATTCGTCTGGAATCTCAGATTCTTCTGGAATCTTAGTAGGTGCGACTTACACTGCCTCATTAAAATCTTTCGATGGGAAAACCCTGTGGGAAAAACCTCATCGCAGGAAAAAGAGTACAATGCGCAAAAAACATTCTTCTGGATGTCTCCATCTGCATCTGCAGGATGCTCCCCCTCATCTTTATCCTACATTCTATTACAAGCATTGCTTACATCAATCTTCAAAAGAAAAATACTCCCTCCCCCTAATACATTTAAGATGCTACTTCCCACCCTGTTAATACATCAATTTAAAATAAAATTCACATGCTCTGTTGGTGAAGTCTCCTCATGCCAATCTGATGCACCAACTTCTGGAATGTAGACTTTGGAAGCGCCTTGGTGAAGAGATCTGTCAGGTTCTCAGTTGACTTCTCCTTTTTTATAATAGTCTCTTCATTCTCTTGGAGTTCATGGGTGCAGAAGAATTTCGGGGAGAGTCGCCTTTGATGAAGCCACTTTGAATTTGAGCTAGGCATGCTGCATTACTTTTAAGAAACACATAACATGTAACGCCCCGATATTTTACGGATTAATTCAACCCGTATAATACTGGGGTGTTAGGAATAAAAACTTGATATAAATAAATTCCATCAAATATGGAATTCAACTGAGCCACTTTATTATAAAAACCATTGTTTGATACACTTCATGAAAACAAAAGTCTAAAACATAAATTTATTCTTCTACAACGACACTTCATATTTCGGCTTCGGCGTCTTCGTAGAAAGGGGTGTACAGTGGGTCCTCAACTCCTTCTGAGTCGTTCCCTACTCGCTCTCCGTCCTCTTCCAGTCCTGCAGAATTTGACTCTGAAGGGTGCACAACATCTGTAGGGGGGTGAGTTCTATCCACTGACTCACCAATGACTCAGTTTTGTTCATGCTAAAAATTATGTATTGAAAGCAGTAAACATGACTACGAAAAGTAAATAATTAAAACATTAATCACCCGATTTCCTTTTTGGCTCTTCCGGCCAGGGTAGGAATCTCAATCCTTACCCGGGTACTTTTAGTCCGCAACAAGGCTAGCCCCACACCTAGGATTATCTTTTTGGCCCGCAGCCAGGGACAGCCCCACACCCAGGATTTATCTTTTAGGCCCGCAGCCAGGGACAGCCCCACACCCAGGTACTTTTTGGCCTCAGCCAGGGCTAGCCCCACACCCAGGTACTTTTTGGCCTCAGCCAGGGCTAGCCCCACACCCACATAAGTGATTACGTATTTCAAAATTTATCATTCCATATCAAATCACCGACATTCTATAGCATATAATTAGCATGAATAAACTGAGTTTAAATCCCCTACCTGAACCGTTGCAAACTCTTACTCCTGATACAGAAGCTTTAGTATGCTCAAAACCTGAAAATATGTTATTAATAATTGGTTAGTTTTTATCCTAATTTTCCCAGGATTTTTCCAACATTTTTCGATGTGAACTAATGGGTTTTCTTCTTTAGGGGCATTTTGGTCAATTCCAAAATATTTTAAATTTATATTCATTTTGTAGAGCTTTTTATTAGGAACCCGTGGCCGCAGACGGAATTCGATTCCGAGTTAGAATGAAGAGGTTATGACCATTTTACCCTAGGGGTAAAATGGTAAATATACTTTTTATTTGTCGGTTGTGGAATTTTATAATCTAAGTAGGTGTATTTTGTCATTACGAGTCCAACGCCGCTGACGGAACTCAATTCAGAGTCCGTATGAGCAAGATACGGTCAATACAATTTACATTGATAATCTATATATTTATTACTAGTTGATTCTTAGACATAAAGTGTAATTGGAACTCTTGGTTAGCCCAAAGGGCTTTAAATTGGGTTTAGAAGAGGTCGGGGGTTCTAAATCAAATCTAGTCTTTTTGCATAGCATTTTATAAATGGATTTAAAAATCCGAACGGGTTAACGGGTTTAAATTACATACCCGACCCAACAAGCCGGGTGGTGTGAGGCGGCGGCGGCGGCGGCCGGAGGTGGTGGCGGCGCCGGAGGTGGTGGCGGCCGGAGGTGGTGATGGTGGCGGCGCCGGAGGTGGTGGCCGGCCGGAGGTGGTGATGGTGGCGGCGCCGGAGGTGGTGGCCGGCCGGAGGTGGTGGTCGGTGGTGGCGGCGGTGGTTGGCGAGGAGGGGAGGGTAAAGGTTGGGTGGCACGGATCCCGAGGTGGGTTGGAATGAAAAACTCTTGTAGAGGGGGGGGTTTATATAGTAGTTTTGGGAATTCTAAAAGTCACAGGGTCTTTATTGCAAATCGGCCATTTAGTGCGTATCGCAGCTGTAACCGTCCGATCGGGAACGAAAGGTCGCCGACTTCGGTTACGTCTGCGCGACCCTTTCCGTCCGATCGGAAACGAAGGGTCAACGACCGTTGGTCTCCCCAGTGGTATGTTTATTAGTTATATTAGCTGTTTCTAATACAGAAAAGCACTACGGGTCTTTTGGCTAGAGGAAAAACTTTAAGAGTTCTAATGGAGAGGTTATAGGTTCGAATCCTTCTATAGGCTATATGGTTTTACATATATATATAACATTTTTCTTTTAAATTTTTAATGCTTTAAATGAGTTCAAAACGAAAAAGTTTATATATGGTTTTTTATCGTTTCGACGAGACGGACGCAATGGCCCCGTCCGATTTTTATTTTGAATTTATTATAAGAATTTCTTATAATGACCTTTTAAACTATTATTTTATTTTGGGTTGTTACATTCTCTACCCCTTATAAAAATTTCGTCCTCGAAATTTAAAGTACGTACCTTAGTTATTAAACTAGTATATTTCTGGATCTAATTCCTAAGTAACTTCTTCACAATTTCTTCCAATCATCAAGTGATAGATTTTTGCTTTTCTCTTTCAGAACTTTCTTTCGCAGAATATTATTTCCTTTCCTTCAGGTGTTTAAAAGGTAACATTCTTCCGATAACAATTCATCATCATCCTATATTTGGATAACCAGTCCATTCCTATAATATCAAATTTTCTTCAATTTCAATTTGGCCACCACTCCACATTTTCAATTCTTAGTATACAGTTTCTGCAGACTCTGTTTGTTTTGGCCATATCACTAAGTGCAGTGGTGAGGGCAAGTATATACCCTAACGGTACTGTCTTTAATTGTAAGTCTCTAGTCAAGTGAATTGATATGAACAAAAATTTTCAAAATGGTGCTTACGAAAATTCAAATTGTTCTGTTTATAACTCACTTATTTTTAATTGGAATAATATTCTAAAAGTGGATCGTTCATACCTTTAATGACGTCGTTTGATTCTTCCTCAGTAGATACTGCAAATGCTTTTCCAGGCACCTTTTGATTTTGAGCGGTGCGAGCTACCGGTACTTGTGGAGCATTTCGAAAAGGAGGACTGGTTGAAATGTTACTATTCAAGCGAGGACAATATCGTTGAAAATGATCCCGCGATCCGCATGTGAAGCAAGTCCGAGGTCCTGTAGATTTTGGAGGACTACTCATCCTTGCTGGAAACTCTTGTATCTTTGGTCTTTTATTTGACTCTATCAATGGTGTACTTCTTTTCAGTCTATTCTTTTCAAATATTTTTCGAGTTTCCTCCCATTCTCGTTCTGCCACTAAAGCAGTTTGTACTAGTTCTCCATATTTTCGAATACGGAGTACCGCCACTCTGGTTCGAATATGAGGATTCAAACCTTGTTCAAACCTTTTGGACTTCAGTTCTTCAGTGACTATAAGATACTGGGCAAAACGTGACAGTTCAGTAAACTTGGCTTCATACTGGGAAACACTAAGCTTTCCTTGATAAAGTTCTAGAAATTCCGCAATCATTCTGTCTCTGGTTGCGTCAGAGAAATATTTTTCTAAGAACACTTTCGTAAATTCTTCCCATGTGGAAATAGCTTGAGTTCTCTTGACCGAGTCCCACCAGTAATCTGCCTCTCCTTCTAACATATAAGTGCCCAAGATGACTTTCTGTTCATCATTTACTTTTAAAGTCTCCAAAATCTTTCCCACCTGTTTGAGCCATCTATCGGCAATTAGGGGGTCCGGTTCTCCTTTAAAGGCAGGGGGTTTTAATTCTTTGAATTCTTTTATGATTACTCCCATCCTAGAACCATCCTTCGAAGAGTTCATCTTTTCTATTAGTTGGTGAAGAGCTCCTAACACCTTGGTTAGGTCTTCATTGGGACCAGCATTATCGTGTGAATTCATAATGTCTGAAAATTTAAAGAACACAAATTCAGATAAAATATACTTTTTCGTTACTAATACTTTTCTTATCACTTTACATATAGCCAATAACTATTTTGAAGAACATCGGGTGTTCGCAATGATTTTCACCGCCCACTTTTCCACAGGTCCTTGTTGGACAGGACGGAAATAAGGCCTAGATTGAGTGAATAGAAAATTTTGACCGATGAGTATATCTTTTCGCAAATAAGAAACATTAGTAACAACTAATCTGTCCCGAAATCTTTGTCCAATATTGTCTGTGCCAAGACATCCGGTTTTCTATTGCTTTCTTTCTCTTCTAACTTGTATCCAAACCCTTGATGTTCTTAATTTCCATATTTGTACTTCGATTACTTACTTTTTTTTTTTTTTTTTTTTTTTTTTTTTTTTTTCATTATTATTAAAAACTTTAACTATTTGACTATGATCATTTAGGATGTAGAGGTAAACTATCATGATCTCAAAGTCAAAGTCCTAGGCGGCTCCACCTTAGGTGGCTCCACACTAGCAGTTGGCAGCCCTTTTTCCCATGGAACGGCTCCACCTAACTCCAGGCAGCCCTTTCCTAGGTAGCCCTTTCCATTGAACTCGAATTCGAGAAATGATGATTAACCTCAATCCTAATCATCACAGTACATGTTATAATTTTTAAGTCAATTATGTACTTGAAATATGTTCTCTATGCACTAATGAGTCAACCCAGATCTCACCATATTTTTGTAACAATTAAATACTAGGAAGTGACTAATATTCTATATTCAACTTGACTATATTTAAAACTTTACTTATTTGTGTCAATCATTTGTATGTTACTAATCGTTGAGGTTGGAGTCCATTGGACTTTTCGACTATATCTTTTATTCGAGAAGTATTTTAGTTCTTATAGGAGTTATCATGGATGTTTTATTTTCTCGAGTAATTGGCGTACATAAATCTAATTTCTGATTTAACCTACTTTCATCAAGATTGATGATCCTAGGTAAGGTTCTAATACTTTGGATAGGTTTCAGGTTACACAGGAAAGAGGTCTTAGTCTTTGATACGCGACTAAGTTTACAAAAAGACTTAAGAATAGTTTCTTTCGGATAATCCTTATTTCTACTAATATACTGTAGTAACGTGTTTTCAAAAAGAGGTCTTAGGAGATAGTTACTTGAATTAAGTTACTCCTTAAAGATTCCTTACCCTAATCGAGTTACTACTCGGGTTTATAACACCTTATTATGTTTCCATATCGTTACGAAGAGGCATCATATAAAAGACGCATCCTTTAATTCTATTTAGTTTTCAATTCTCTTTAGGTTATCATATGTTCTAATTTCGATGCACCTATATTGTCTTCCAGGTTGACTATCTTTTTAGTGTCCAATGTTATTGTCTCAGACCTATGTATCGAAGGCTATTATATTTGTTTTAGCGATTAAGTGTCTTAGGTCATCAATGTCTTAAACATCTAAGGCTAGGTGTTCCTAGATCTAATTAACATGTGCTCTAGATTAGGTGACTATCCTACTAATGTCCTTCTTGCTAATAATTCTAATTCCTAGGACCTATTACCTAGGCTCTGATACCAAGTTGTAACGCCCCGATATTTTACGGATTAATTCAACCCGTATAATACTGGGGTGTTAGGAATAAAAACTTGATATAAATAAATTCCATCAAATATGGAATTCAACTGAGCCACTTTATTATAAAAACCATTGTTTGATACACTTCATGAAAACAAAAGTCTAAAACATAAATTTATTCTTCTACAACGACACTTCATATTTCGGCTTCGGCGTCTTCGTAGAAAGGGGTGTACAGTGGGTCCTCAACTCCTTCTGAGTCGTTCCCTACTCGCTCTCCGTCCTCTTCCAGTCCTGCAGAATTTGACTCTGAAGGGTGCACAACATCTGTAGGGGGGTGAGTTCTATCCACTGACTCACCAATGACTCAGTTTTGTTCATGCTAAAAATTATGTATTGAAAGCAGTAAACATGACTACGAAAAGTAAATAATTAAAACATTAATCACCCGATTCCCTTTTTGGCTCTTCCGGCCAGGGTAGGAATCTCAATCCTTACCCGGGTACTTTTAGTCCGCAACAAGGCTAGCCCCACACCTAGGATTATCTTTTTGGCCCGCAGCCAGGGACAGCCCCACACCCAGGATTTATCTTTTAGGCCCGCAGCCAGGGACAGCCCCACACCCAGGTACTTTTTGGCCTCAGCCAGGGCTAGCCCCACACCCAGGTACTTTTTGGCCTCAGCCAGGGCTAGCCCCACACCCACATAAGTGATTACGTATTTCAAAATTTATCATTCCATATCAAATCACCGACATTCTATAGCATATAATTAGCATGAATAAACTGAGTTTAAATCCCCTACCTGAACCGTTGCAAACTCTTACTCCTGATACAGAAGCTTTAGTATGCTCAAAACCTGAAAATATGTTATTAATAATTGGTTAGTTTTTATCCTAATTTTCCCAGGATTTTTCCAACATTTTTCGATGTGAACTAATGGGTTTTCTTCTTTAGGGGCATTTTGGTCAATTCCAAAATATTTTAAATTTATATTCATTTTGTAGAGCTTTTTATTAGGAACCCGTGGCCGCAGACGGAATTCGATTCCGAGTTAGAATGAAGAGGTTATGACCATTTTACCCTAGGGGTAAAATGGTAAATATACTTTTTATTTGTCGGTTGTGGAATTTTATAATCTAAGTAGGTGTATTTTGTCATTACGAGTCCAACGCCGCTGACGGAACTCAATTCAGAGTCCGTATGAGCAAGATACGGTCAATACAATTTACATTGATAATCTATATATTTATTACTAGTTGATTCTTAGACATAAAGTGTAATTGGAACTCTTGGTTAGCCCAAAGGGCTTTAAATTGGGTTTAGAAGAGGTCGGGGGTTCTAAATCAAATCTAGTCTTTTTGCATAGCATTTTATAAATGGATTTAAAAATCCGAACGGGTTAACGGGTTTAAATTACATACCCGACCCAACAAGCCGGGTGGTGTGAGGCGGCGGCGGCGGCGGCCGGAGGTGGTGGCGGCGCCGGAGGTGGTGGCGGCCGGAGGTGGTGATGGTGGCGGCGCCGGAGGTGGTGGCCGGCCGGAGGTGGTGATGGTGGCGGCGCCGGAGGTGGTGGCCGGCCGGAGGTGGTGGTCGGTGGTGGCGGCGGTGGTTGGCGAGGAGGGGAGGGTAAAGGTTGGGTGGCACGGATCCCGAGGTGGGTTGGAATGAAAAACTCTTGTAGAGGGAGGGGTTTATATAGTAGTTTTGGGAATTCTAAAAGTCACAGGGTCTTTATTGCAAATCGGCCATTTAGTGCGTATCGCAGCTGTAACCGTCCGATCGGGAACGAAAGGTCGCCGACTTCGGTTACGTCTGCGCGACCCTTTCCGTCCGATCGGAAACGAAGGGTCAACGACCGTTGGTCTCCCCAGTGGTATGTTTATTAGTTATATTAGCTGTTTCTAATACAGAAAAGCACTACGGGTCTTTTGGCTAGAGGAAAAACTTTAAGAGTTCTAATGGAGAGGTTATAGGTTCGAATCCTTCTATAGGCTATATGTTTTTACATATATATATAACATTTTTCTTTTAAATTTTTAATGCTTTAAATGAGTTCAAAACGAAAAAGTTTATATATGGTTTTTTATCGTTTCGACGAGACGGACGCAATGGCCCCGTCCGATTTTTATTTTGAATTTATTATAAGAATTTCTTATAATGACCTTTTAAACTATTATTTTATTTTGGGTTGTTACATAACATATTTGTGATCTCCCTTTATGGGGATCAGATAAATAACCAGAGTCTGTATATCCAATTGGGTTAGTCTTTTTACATGAATAGTATAAACCAATGTCAAATGTCCCCTTTAGGTATCTAAATATGTGCTTTATACCATTCCAATATCTATGTGTAGATGCAGAAATATATCTAACAAGTAGATTAACAGAAAATGGAATATCAGATCAGTGCATTGAGATAAATAAATAATTGCACATATTGCACTTAAATAGGGTACTTCAGGACCCAGGGTACTTCAGGACCCAAGACGTCTTTATTTTCTTTTCTAGGTTTGTATAGGTCTTTGTTAGCATCTAAAGACCTTACAACCATGGGTGTACTAAGTGGATAACACTTATCCATTTTAAATCTCTTCAGGAGATTTTCAGTATATTTTGTTTGATGGACTAAGGTCCCATCCTTATTGCGTTCGATCTGCAGGCCGAGGCAAAATTTGACTCATCCAGGTCTTTCATTTCAAACTCCTTTTAAGATAGCCAACAGTCTTCTCAATCTCTTCGGGAGATCCTATTAAATTTATATCTACATTTACTGCTGCTTTTGTAAATCCATTCTGGGATTTCTTAATAAATACGCATGGGCATATAATATCATTTTTATAGCCTTTCCTAGACAGATATTTACTGAGCCGATTGTACCACAATCTTCCGGATTGTTTCAGACCGTACAATGCTCGTTTTAATGTAATTGAATGCGTATTTCTAGATTTGGAGTTTGGTAAATCAAATCCTTCAGTGATTTTCATATATATTTCACTGTCTAGGTTACCGTATAGGTAAATCAAATCCTTCAGGGATTTTACATAGTTCAGTATCATTATCATCACCCTTTTTTTATCTCATTTGTCGTAGTATATAAAAATATATCATCAACGACTATTTCTTTTATATTCCATATTTCCCCTGAGTATGTGTAGAACACAGATATCTCATCATTGTTGGGTACCGGTACCTCTTTCCCAGTCTCTTCTAGGATCTGGGGCATAACCTCTTCCGGAGCGATATGCTTTAATTTGGAAAAATTGGGTTTTTGATTCATGACATCTTCCGGACCGTCATGAATCCTCTCTTCAGGAGAGTTTATATTAAGAACAGCTTCTTCAGGAGCTGTATGGTGTGATATGCTATTTAATCTCCTCTTCCAGGGAGCTAAATCTTTAGAACCTATAGGTCTGCCATGTTTCTGGTGTGTGTCAGACTCATTTACTTTCATTCTCCTAACGTCATGCTCACATTGGGGAGTCCTGGGGTCTAGATAAGACAGAGTGGAAGAATTCCACGATAATTCACGTCGTTCCTTCTTGGACAGGACGTTTATTATCTTTCTTATCTCCCCCTAACGACGGAAAGACTGTCTCATCAATGTGACAATCCGCAAATCTTGCGGTAAAAATATCACATGTTAAGGGTTCTAAATATTTAATAATGTGCTAAGGAATGACCACAAAAGTTTTCTACGATCGTTTTTATCATTTTTGTCCTAGGATATCCTAGATGAACATGCCAGATATTAAAAATTATAGGATTATGGAGCTTCTGGCTCACTATTTGTTTTGGATTAGTACTGAGCTGTTGGCTCATGTTTTTATGTGAATCAACAATCCCAATGTGGGTGACGTATATCCCTAAGGATAGATTGGAGAATTTCTCTAGAGTAAACTTCTGGTTTCCAACACTAGAGGTTATACATAAGAATTCATTGTTTCCCTCGCTCAGGGTTTCTATGTGATACCCATTTACTCTTATATCTTTGAAACTGAGTAAGTTTCTTTTAGAGTTACTAGAGTATATGGCAGATTGTATAAAGATATGGGTTCAATTAAGTAACACTAGGTGTGCTCTACCGGAGCCTTTTATTATCCGAGCGAGGTCAGCTATAGTCTATATACATGTCTCTCTTGGATTCCATTTCCTTATTTCCTTATTGAGGAATAAAGTATTATTTGAGATAAGGTTCTAACAACTCAGATATGAGAAATATTTAATAAGAGAGATCTAAAAGATATCAAGCAACCAAAATATCAACTATAATAAAGCAAATAACTGTTCTGATAAAAATAAACGATATGATAGTCTAACAAGCAAATGAAATATTAACTACTAGAAATCAAACAGTTGTTCTAATAAACGATAGCAGTTTATCACTAAAAATATCCTGTCCCCCCTAGTTGTCGTTGAAGAAATCAGAAGTTGTGAGCTTGGTTTCTCCTCGCATCTCATTGAGTTCATCTTCAAGGAGGTCATCATTATCGAGGTCAAACACTGCATTACCCTCAGTTTTCTGTGATGCTTGAAAGTTTGCCACCTCTTCTTTAGATGTACGACAGTTACGAGACCAATGACCTTCACGCCCACACTTGAAACAAGTGTCTGTAGGCCACTTATTAGAAGGAGAGTCTTCCGTCACTTGTTCTGCGTGCCAGGGCTTATTACTATGTTTCTTGAAATTTGTATTTTACTGCGGATTGAGTCCAGCTCTGCTGGGGTGGCCACGCCTGCCTCTACCTCGGTAGCCTCCTCTGCTGGGGTTGCCACCTCTGTCGCCCCTGCCACTTCTACCGGAGTGGTTATGGCGACCACCTCTTCCAAACCTTCCTCTGCCTCTACCTCTGTGGTATCCTTCATTGGCATGCGCTTCAGGGAACGCCAATGCTCCAGTTGGTCTGGAGTTGTGATTCTTCATAAGAACTTTATTGTTCTCCTCTGCAACTAAGAGTACCGAAATTAGATCTGATATTTTCTGGAAGTTTCGCTCCCGATATTGTTGTTGCAGTAGGACGTTCGTTGCATGGAAGGTGGATAGAGTCTTATCGATCATCTGTCCTTGGGTAACTGGCTCTCCACATAGCTCAAGTCGGGACACGATGTTAAACATTGCAGAATTATATTCTGCGACCGATTTAAAATCTTGGTAGCGCAGGTTTATCCATTCATTCCTCGCTGCTGGAAAGATGACAGCCCTTTGATGATCATATCTATCCCGTAGGGATTCCCACAGAACTAAGGGGTCTTCAACGGTTAAATATTCGTTCTTCTGGTCTACATGTAGGTGACGACGCAAAAAGATTATCGCTTTAGCCTTGTCTTCAGGACTAAGGCTTTCCGTGCCTGTAGGCTTTATAATCGCCTTACCCAACTTGATTGATTGTAGATGGAGCTTAGCATCTAGCCTCCATGCTAAGTAATTATTGTCGTTGACATCAAGTGCGGCGAACTCCAACTTTGTAAGGTTAGACATCTGGGGACGGGATAGGAGCCTAGTTAATTGATAGATTAAAGACTATCGGATTCTATGAACATCGAAATCCTAACTGTTATGGAACTACTAGTTAAGATGTATCCATAGCCACATTGTACTGTCTCGGCTGACAAGGGCCGAGCTCACACACAGGCTAAGGGATCAAAGTGCATTGTAAAGTCTGTTACAATTAAGGACAATTTTGTCCTTATTTATAAAACAGATATTGCATATTGATCCCTTAGGGGCTAAACAGATAAATATATAAACAATGTATATGAAATAGCAAAATCTGACCGTACCGATGCTTCCAGAACGGTTCGAATACCCAAAATCCATATATGGATCGAACAATTTGGCTACAGATCGGGCTTACAAAAGAGTATTTAAATGAACGATGTATATCAAAACATTCAATCAAATATATGTGAGTGCATATAAGAATGGACGGGTTGGATATGCAATACGCAGTCGGGTCGGGCATGTACTAGCAGTCGGGTTGGTACTATGTAGTCGGGTCGGGTTTAGCCATTAAATGGCTAACGGGTTGGTCGGGTTTAGAGATTAAAACCCAATAGATGAACACTGTTCATCTTCTCCCACAAAAAAAAAAAAAACACAGGAAACCCTAAAACGGGCCGGTCCAGCTGCGCTCGTCGGCGCCGCTCGGGCGCAACCGCACGCATGCGGGCGCTGCCCGCTGTCGTGCCCGCCGTTGACGTGCGCGAGCGCAGCCGCCACCGCTGCCTCACCCGGTCGTACGGCCGCTCGTGCGTGCTCCGCTACAGGCGTTGCTCGCCGGATTTCACGCGCAGTCCATCGGAACTCGCGCGTGGGCCCGTCGGTCGCACGACTAGTCGTGCGGTGCTGGCCGCCGGTCATGAGATCACCGGGCCTGGTGTGAGCGGTTGGTGCAACTGATGTTGGAAGTTAATCCGGGTCAGAAGCTCGCAGCGGAAACGATTTGGCGGTCGAAAGACCGTTCATGGTGCACGTTACACGATTTAATTTTTCACAGAAACTAATCTACATATGTGTGCATGTGTATGCACGAGAATCGAAAACCCCTAACGGCAATCTAGCGTAATGATTAACTAGCATGGATGCAAATCATAATGCTCGCTAGATCTACATGTTAGATTACACATACCTTTCGTACGGATCTTTTAACCGCGGAGGATTGTCTTCTTTGTCGATGGAGACGGAAGATCGTTCGCGAAGATGCCGACGGTACGAATGGAGATGTTACCTTCTTGTTCACCCGATCTCACACGATGCACGGAACGTTGCTCTCAGATCTCTGAGTGCCTCCGAAGAACGACCCTTCTCCTTCTTCAGAACTCCACGCGAGGAAGACGAAGTAGCAAGCGGGAAACGGAGAGAGATTAGGGAGAGAACTAGAGAGATGAGAGAGAGGGGGGTTCGGTTTTTCTTGTGCATGGGGCCAGCGCCCATAGGTGCCTTTATAGGGCCGGCCAACACCCCTTGGATAAGGATCCAAGGGGATATTAACCCCCTCTCATTATCTCTCCATTATCTCCCTTTTATCTCTCCGCGTATATATCCGTTTTCCCACTTTTTAGGGCTCGATTTTAACCGATTTATCGCCCCATCCCTATCCATATGGCCGGCCCTATAGATGAGGGATTCTTATCCCTACATCATAGGGCCGGCCCTAGCAAGGTGTCACACCAGTGAGGTCGGCCAACAGTGAGGTCCGGCAGAGTGAGGTTTTTACCAAAACGCCCCGACGCCTCATTTTGACCATTTCTAGTGTGCGATACCTAACGGCCATTATTTAAGTGATATCTACTAGTTACTTACTATTAACTGAGGCCACCTGAAGGTGCCTCTAGCAAAGTCAACTAGTCAACTCGCAACATACCCCGGTGCATCGCACCTATGCAGCGAAGTTCACTTATGGCTAGGGATTACTACATACGACTCTGTACTAATCCCGGGCTCAACCCTTAGTACTCATATGTAGTTACGCATCTACCATGCTCTAGTGCCAAGCACACACGGAGTGTATACTTCTTTCTTCCTCCTGCTTATGGTGTTCCGAGGAGACGGTTCAAGAACCGTACATAATGTTGATAAGGTGGAACCATCAGGGACCGGGGTTCATGGCTTCCAACTCAAGCTCGATCGACACACTACCCGAGTGTACCATCGATCCTCTGAGCTCGAGTTAACCTGCGTAGCCACCCAGAGTGCGACGCAGGCTGCACTCCAATTCACCCAGACTTACTATGTTCTCCATCATACCCCTGCTCTCCACTTAGTAGTGGTAAACCCGCTGTCCCTCCACTTGATGCCATGATTCACTTCGAGCGGTGAAGACTACCGTCAGACTCCAACGATCATATGTGTAACATCCGCCCCAAACACACAAGATACTGTCCGCTTTGCCCGTGCCCGCACGAGAACTTCCCAGGGAGGTCACCCATCCTGGTACTGCTCTCGCCCGAGCACGCTTAACTACGGAGTTCTTACGAATTCCGTAGCGGCGCACGGTTTTAAAACGCGTCTTCTATGTTTGGGAGGGGAAATTATATAACTAGCTCAGGATCTTCTTCTCTCCAGGCGATGTGGGGCTAACTCATGGCCTTGTACACCTCACCTCACCTCACCTCACCTCATCCATCTTGGCATTCCCGCCTCAGGAGTCTTGGCTCTTGGCTATTGGCCTATTGGATCTTGGTCGTCACAATCCACCCCCCTTAGGGCTACACGTCCTCGTGTAGGGTTAGACCCCCCCATCCCGAGGAGAACCGGCTCTGATACCATTTTGTAACATCCGCCCCAAACACACAAGATACTGTCCGCTTTGCCCGTGCCCGCACGAGAACTTCCCAGGGAGGTCACCCATCCTGGTACTGCTCTCGCCCGAGCACGCTTAACTACGGAGTTCTTACGAATTCCGTAGCGGCGCACGGTTTTAAAACGCGTCTTCTATGTTTGGGAGGGGAAATTATATAACTAGCTCAGGATCTTCTTCTCTCCAGGCGATGTGGGGCTAACTCATGGCCTTGTACACCTCACCTCACCTCACCTCACCTCATCCATCTTGGCATTCCCGCCTCAGGAGTCTTGGCTCTTGGCTATTGGCCTATTGGATCTTGGTCGTCACAATATGACTTGGTTCCTTCCAGGTTGACCTATACATCGTACCTCTGATTACCCCGTCGAGTAATCGAACCCGGTCAACAGTCAAACTGATAACCACCAGGCCTGGGTTTGGTACAGTGTAAGTCACACCAAGGAACGCACCTCCCATCAGGGGTGTGGATGGCCTGCAGGAGTGACACGCTAATGCAACGCCAGCCGGGTAACCCAGTACACCGTGGTTTTGGATCACTGCATATGGACCCTCACACATTGGTGCGCCAAAGCACCACGCAACTGGTTAGTCCATCAGACGTGGCTCCTCAGGGTTTAGGACCGTTTTACCCTAAGCAGAAACACGGCTTAGTGTACCAGTGTCTGCTCACTGATCTGTACACCGTGTTAGTTCCGTTCAGCCACAGACACTGTGCCTGGTGATGACCATGGTGAAGACATCCCATGAACTGTCATCGCCAACAGCTTAACATGATGAGGCGACCAACCTGATCATAGCTGCGAACTTATTTAGGTTATACGGGACCAATCCACTTAGTCTTCAACTCAGTGGACTACCATATAACCATGGCTCTCTGTTCTCTAAAGAACACGTAACTATGTTACGCACCTATATGCATCTCATATATTAATAACTATCAATCTTTATTAGACCAAAACATAAAGTTTTACAAGCTTAGAACACATCAATCCTAACAATCTCCCACTTGGTCTAGCGAAGCAAAACGGTTTTGACTCCCATCGCGTCCACATGTCGCTCGAATGCCTTGGTAGGTATTGCCTTTGTGAAAGGATCAGCAACATTATCTGTAGATGCAATCTGCGTCACCGCTACTCGCCCTTGCTTTTGAAACTGCCGAATCAAGTGGAACTTGCGCTCGATGTGCTTCCCCTTTTGGTGATGTCTTGGCTCCTTGGCTTGTGCTACCGCCCCACTATTGTCGCAGTAAAGCACAATAGGTAACTGGGCCTCTGGTACACATCCCAAATCCGTAAGGAATTTCTTGAGCCATACCGCCTCTTTGGCTGCCTCGCACGCTGCAACGTACTCAGCCTCTGTGGTAGAGTCTGCGATGCATTTCTGCTTCACACTCTGCCAACTAACCGCTCCTCCTCCTAGCATAAACACAAAACCTGATGTCGACTTTCTGGATTCCAAATCTGACATAAAGTCAGAATCTGTATATCCAATCGGCGTCAGTTCTTGTCCAGTGTAAACCAACTCATAGTCCCTTGTTCTACGAAGGTACTTGAGTATACACTTCACAGCTGTCCAGTGATCTGGACCCGGATTCGATTGAAACCGACCCATCATTCCTACTGCGAAACAGATATCTGGCCTTGTACAATGCATAGCATACATTAGACTACCCAATACCGAGGCATAAGGTATCTTCTGCATTTCTGCTCTCTCCTCAGGTGTCTTAGGACATTGATCCTTAGACAGTTTTATGCCATATCTAAATGGCACAAAACCCTTCTTGGAGTTTTGCATGTCAAATCTAGCCATAACCTTATCTATGTACGCAGCCTGTGACAGCGAGAGAATCCTGTTCTGGCGATCACGTGTTACCTTGATCCCCAAAACATAACTCGCTTCACCTAGGTCTTTCATATCGAACTGTGTTGACAACCAGACCTTTACCGTTGACAATGTTCCTACATCATTTCCAATGAGCAGAATATCGTCTACGTAAAGTATTAAATATACTACTGTGGTCTTATCAGTCCTCTTGTATACACATGGTTCATCCTCGTTTTGAGTAAATCCATATGACTGGATTGCCTGATCAAAACGGATGTTCCAACTTCTAGATGCTTGCTTTAGTCCATAAATGGACTTCTGCAACTTGCAAACTAGATGTTCCTGACCCTCTGACTCAAAGCCTGGTGGCTGAATCATATAAATGTCTTCTTCCAAATTTCCATTAAGGAATGCTGTCTTGACATCCATTTGCCAGATCTCCCAGTCATAATGGGCTGCAATGGATAGGAGGATCCGAATAGACTTTATCATAGCTACCGGCGAGAAGGTTTCGTCAAAGTCGATCCCTTCTCTCTGGGTGTAACCCTTGGCAACTAATCTAGCTTTATAAGTCTCTATTGTACCATCGGATCCTCTCTTCTTCTTATACACCCACTTACACCCAATAGGTTTAATATTGGATGATGGTGTAACAAGAGTCCAGACTGCGTTATGGGACATTGATTCAATTTCTACCTCCATAGCCTTTTGCCAGTCAGAGCTGTCAGAAGCTCCCACTGCCTCATCGTAGCTCAGTGGGTCATCCTCCTGACCCTCTGGATCAACCAATAAGGTTTCTCCATAGTATCTGTCAGGAGCTCTGATGTTTCTCCCACTGCGACGAGGTGGTGGTGGTGTTACAGGATTAATAGGTTCTACAGTATCTAGTATATTATTATCTGTAATGTCAGCTCCCACTATGCTTTTGGATGCGCTCTCTGATCTAGTACCCAGTAGCTCATCCAGAACTACCTTACTAGTAGGTTTGTGGTCCACAATATAATCCTGTTCTAGGAAATAGGCGTTCGTAGAAACAATCACTTTCTTTTCCTCAGGATCATAAAATAGACCACCTTTGGTCTCCTTGGAATACCCTACAAATAAGCATACTCTGCTTTTAGATTCCATCTTTTCCCTCTTATCCCTTCGCACATGTGCAGGGCATCCCCATATTCTGAAATGCTGTATCAATGGCTTTCGCTTTGACCACAGTTCTCTAGGGGTCAGAGGCACTGACTTAGACGGAACGTGATTCAGAATATAAACTGTTGTTTGTAGGGCATATCCCCAAAAGGTCATTGGTAAACTGGCGTAACTCATCATGCTACGAACCATGTCCAACAAGGTTCGATTCCTTCTCTCGGAAACTCCATTCTGTTGTGGGGTACCTGGAGCAGTTAACTGGGATTTTATCCCATGCTCCACCAAATACCCTAGGAACTCGTCAGATAGGTATTCACCTCCTCGATCAGATCGAAGGGTTTTTATATATTTACCTGTCTGCTTTTCTACTTCAGCCCTGAACTCTTTGAACATGTCAAAGGATTCCGACTTCCGATGCATCAGGTAAATGTAACCATATCTTGAGTAATCATCAATGAATGTGATGAAATACTCATAGCCTCCTATCGCCTTGACGTTCATGGGTCCACATACATCCGAATGGATTAACTCTAACACCTCGGTAGCTCTTACTCCTTTGCCTTTAAAGGACCTCTTGGTCATCTTGCCTTCCAGGTAGGATTCACAGGTGGGAAGGATCTCCGTAGGATCTGTTTCCAGAAGCCCGGCCTTCACCATTCTATGGATCCTCTCTAAGGCAATATGCCCAAGTCGTAAGTGCCACAGGTGGGTTAAATTTTCCGAAGGATTCTTACGCTTAGATGAATTAACATTAAATGCTGAAGTTATTATGTTATCTTTTTCAAATTTAGGACTTACAACATAGAGATGATTCTGAACCATTCCTCTTATTATAAAAGTTCCATTCAGTTTAAACGACACACCAGAAGCATCAAAATAAACTGAATAACCTTCATTAACTAAAGAAGAAACAGAAATTAAGTTACGTCGCAAGGACGGTACATAAAAGACATCTCTAAGTGTCAAAGTCTTATTATTCGAAAAACTAAGATTAACATCTCCAATAGCTTCAGCAGCAGCCACGGCCTCAGTTCCCATGCTCAGGGTCACTTCTCCATCAAGCAATCTTCTGCTTTCCCGAAACCCCTGAAGAGAGTTACAGGCATGGTTAGTGGATCCAGAATCCACAATCCAACTAGCAAAAGTACTATTACTTGAAAGAAATGATTCAACAACTAAGAGTTGTAGATTACCTTCACCAGCATTCTGAGCCTTCTTGCAGTCCTTCTTCCAATGACCCTTCTGGCCACACCGGAAGCACTTCGTGCCCGGTTTCTTTGATTCTCCAGACCCAGAGGCTCCATCAGAGTCCTGCACAGGCAATGACTTAGGTTTCCTTTTATGTTTCTTGCCCTGAGGTTTACCAGGCTTCTTGAAGGATCTGCGTTGCACGTGAAGTACTTCGCCCTTCTGCTTGAAGCCATCCTCAGCTGCCTGGAGAGCTCCCAGAAGCTCTGCATTTGTCATAGCCAACTTGTTCAAATTAAAGTTGGTGACAAAGCCTTCAAAGGCTCCAGACAGTGACGAGAGGAAGATGTCTGTCATCACCTCGCCTTCTAGCACAATGTCCATGGTGGCTAGTTCGTTCTGGAACCCAAACATTTTCATCATGTGTTCCCGAACCAGCGTCCCATTGGACATCTTAGTGCCGACGAGTTTCTTGATGGTAAGGTATCGTGTAACGCGATTGTGACCTTCAAACATCTCCTTCAAATACAACATCATGTCAGAAGCGTCGGGCATCTCCTCGACTTGCTTCTGCAGAGTTGTTTGCAAGGATGCTATTATATAGCATTTACATATCTCATTGGATTCCTTCCAGTCAGTGAATGCCTTTAACTGTGCCTCTGTGGCATTGGGTCCTGGCAAATCTGGCTCAGGGTCATTAAGGGCTGACATATGTTTACCAATCCTTAGGACCAGGTACAGGTTGCGCTTCTAGTCCTCATAGTTGGGACCGGTAAGTTTGTGGTCATTTAGGATAGCGGACAGGGGGTCTAACTTAGTCATCTGAAAATAAAGATTGAATAATGAGTATGCATAAAAACTTATTTTATGGATTTTTAAAACAAGCTAATTATATCCATATGTCGATGCTACCCTCAAGCGAAGCCATCTCTATGGATTAATTAACCATGTATGTAAGATCTTGGAATCGACTGTACCTACCCTAGGGGGCATCATACAGCGTCAATCCGCTCACACGGGCCTTTTCCTTGACCCTATCCAAATCTGCCAACTAAGGGCTGTGATGGACCATGGTTATCTTTCGGCCAGTACCACGTGATCACCGTTGTCTTCGCAACGAATACCTCACGTGTACTTAGGATGCTTACCCACGAGCCTAAGCAATTACGACACGGGAGTTCATGCGGCCCCCACTAGGGTGGGATGAAAAGCCCTTCTCTCCTGGCCCCGTAATCGCCATATCCACAGGGAGGTCATTAAGTAATTTGGCATAGAAACACACAGCTTCCACCCTAGGGGGTGTGAAGTTATGCATCCCCACCCAAACATAAAACGACTGGCCGTGGAGGCCAGAGGATCTTATAAAAGTCCTCTCTTGCATCCCTTATAAATCTGAGGGTTATTTTGCGAGTATGAATTTATGCAAATGCAAAGGTAGCGACCTCCTAAATACTAGACCCTGGTCACACCATGCTCCCACTAGCGTTCAAACCTTTCGCCTAGCATTAATCACTCTCGGAATATCATAGTCCCTGCCTCAAGTGGATTTCTTCATTCAAGGGTCACATTACATATTCCAAGAGTATCGATGCTTTGCAAAATTGGTTATCACGCTAATGCTCTGGAGCTAATCCTAGAGTCAGACTCACTGGAAAGGACTCCCACTAGTCATGGCGCCTCGCTTATAGATTTGACAATTGATGTTCAATGGATCTCCATCTCATCTTTGATTTCGATGCTGGCCAAATAGGCACACCCGACTAGTCGGGTGCTCTCCTAATGGTGGCATAACCATATGTGATGGGATCCCACTAACATCAAAAGTCAACTAAATAATAGGCGTCATCTAGCGGGATCCTAACCTCAAACAGTCGCTTGGACCGGAGGGGAAAGGCATCCCTCTGAAAACTGATAATCATATTATCTCATCGGGGTTCGATATAAAGCATAAAGAACTAATTAAAGAAAGCAACCATAAAAACTGAATTAAGTTCAGGGTCCGACCCCTGAACCTAATTAGCACAGCGCAGGCCTCTAGCTTTCTTCGCAAGGTTCCTCGGTCCGGCTCCTCCGTCGCGCTTGCGAACACTTTGCCGGATCGTCTTCATCCTCCAGGGTTCCGCTTCCGCTCCCGATGGTGGATTTCTTTGGCACGTCTTTCTTCTCGATCTGTAACTGAAAAAGTCTAGTACGCTACGAGCAAGTGCTCGGTCGTACACAATTTCCTAGAAAGAAAAGAAAACACACCTAGAAAAAGGCCATGGGAAACCGAGGATGGACAAACCCCATGGCTCGCCCAATCTATGGCTCAATTACATATCCACACACAGAAAGCAAATCCAAACAATTGCTAACTCGGGGTCCGACCCCCGGTAGCAAGCACAAAGCATAGATCTAGATTTTTTATAGCGGCGCCCTGCAAGAATGATTAATAGAACAAGCACAATATATATATATATATATATATATATGCATGATCTAAGCGTATGAACCCCGATGATCTCACGCATTCATCATGCGCCCACATGTTTGTTTCATGAAAAAACGTGAAACGTACACCACTAATGCGGCTCTGATACCAATTGTTGGAAGTTAATCCGGGTCAGAAGCTCGCAGCGGAAACGATTTGGCGGTCGAAAGACCGTTCATGGTGCACGTTACACGATTTAATTTTTCACAGAAACTAATCTACATATGTGTGCATGTGTATGCACGAGAATCAAAAACCCCTAACGGCAATCTAGCGTAATGATTAACTAGCATGGATGCAAATCATAATGCTCGCTAGATCTACATGTTAGATTACACATACCTTTCGTACGGATCTTTTAACCGCGGAGGATTGTCTTCTTTGTCGATGGAAACGGAAGATCGTTCGCGAAGATGCCGACGGTACGAATGGAGATGTTACCTTCTTGTTCACCCGATCTCACACGATGCACGGAACGTTGCTCTCGGATCTCTGAGTGCCTCCGAAGAACGACCCTTCTCCTTCTTCAGAACTCCACGCGAGGAAGACGAAGTAGCAAGCGGGAAACGGAGAGAGATTAGGGAGAGAACTAGAGAGATGAGAGAGAGGGGGGTTCGGTTTTTCTTGTGCATGGGGCCGGCGCCCATAGGTGCCTTTATAGGGCCGGCCAACACCCCTTGGATAAGGATCCAAGGGGATATTAACCCCCTCTCATTATCTCTCCATTATCTCCCTTTTATCTCTCCGCGTATTTATCCGTTTTCCCACTTTTTAGGGCTCGATTTTAACCGATTTATCGCCCCATCCCTATCCATATGGCCGGCCCTATAGATGAGGGATTCTTATCCCTACATCATAGGGCCGGCCCTAGCAAGGTGTCACACCAGTGAGGTCGGCCAACAGTAAGGTCCGGCAGAGTGAGGTTTTTACCAAAACGCCCCGACGCCTCATTTTGACCATTTCTAGTGTGCGATACCTAACGGCCATTATTTAAGTGATATCTACTAGTTACTTACTATTAACTGAGGCCACCGGAAGGTGCCTCTAGCAAAGTCAACTAGTCAACTCGCAACATACCCCGGTGCATCGCACCTATGCAGCGAAGTTCACTTATGGCTAGGGATTACTACATACGACTCTGTACTAATCCCGGGCTCAACCCTTAGTACTCGTATGTAGTTACGCATCTACCGTGCTCTAGTGCCAAGCACACACGGAGCGTATACTTCTTTCTTCCTCCTGCTTATGGTGTTCCGAGGAGACGGTTCAAGAACCGTACATAATGTTGATAAGGTGGAACCATCAGGGACCGGGGTTCATGGCTTCCAACTCAAGCTCGATCGACACACTACCCGAGTGTACCATCGATCCTCTGAGCTCGAGTTAACCTGCGTAGCCACCCAGAGTGCGACGCAGGCTGCACTCCAATTCACCCAGACTTACTATGTTCTCCATCATACCCCTGCTCTCCACTTAGTAGTGGTAAACCCGCTGTCCCTCCACTTGATGCCATGATTCACTTCGAGCGGTGAAGACTACCGTCAGACTCGAACGATCATATGACTTGGTTCCTTCCAGGTTGACCTATACATCGTACCTCTGATTACCCCGTCGAGTAATCGAACCCGGTCAACAGTCAAACTGATGACCACCAGGCCTGGGTTTGGTACAGTGTAAGTCACACCAAGGAACGCACCTCCCATCAGGGGTGTGGATGGCCTGCAGGAGTGACACGCTAATGCAACGCCAGCCGGGTAACCCAGTACACCGTGGTTTTGGATCACTGCATATGGACCCTCACACATTGGTGCGCCAAAGCACCACGCAACTGGTTAGTCCATCAGACGTGGCTCCTCAGGGTTTAGGACCGTTTTACCCTAAGCAGAAACACGGCTTAGTGTACCAGTGTCTGCTCACTGATCTGTACACCGTGTTAGTTCCGTTCAGCCACAGACACTGTGCCTGGTGATGACCATGGTGAAGACATCCCATGAACTGTCATCGCCAACAGCTTAACATGATGAGGCGACCAACCTGATCATAGCTGCGAACTTATTTAGGTTATACGGGACCAATCCACTTAGTCTTCAACTCAGTGGACTACCATATAACCATGGCTCTCTGTTCTCTAAAGAACACGTAACTATGTTACGCACCTATATGCATCTCATATATTAATAACTATCAATCTTTATTAGACCAAAACATAAAGTTTTACAAGCTTAGAACACATCAATCCTAACAACTGAGCAGTAGAGCGTACCTGTCTCGTCGTGCCGGGCTCGGATGGATTGGGTTGATCGGAGCCGGAGTTGGAGTTGGGGTCGGGGTGGACGAGAGCCGGAGTTGGGGTGGATGTCTCGCCGTTCTCTACGTCTTCTCTCTCTTCTTCTCTTCCTCTGCGATGGGGTCTGCCGGGTCGGGGCCGCGGACGAGATCCGGAGCCGAGCCGAGGCCGGGTCGGAGAGCCTCTCGTGCTGATAACGTGTATTTGTTCATAGTGTATTGATCTCAGATTAGTCAATAATAGAAAATATTGTTTATAGTATATATTTTCGGTTCGGTTCAATGTGAAATTTTTTTTTTTTTTATAAAACCAAAACCAAAACCTAGTTTCTTTTACATTCCAAAACTGAATCCGACTTGTACATCTAAAAACCGACCACTAACCGATTTCTTAGCCTGGTTCGATTCTGTTTTTTGGTCTGATCAATTTTTTTAACTCTAGTCTCTAGTACAACCATCAAGAGACTTTACCAGCCGGAGCCATCCTTGCATGACTCTTAGTCTTCAAAGAGCATCGGTATGGACAAACTAATGTTACTAAGCGGGGGAAAGCTTATACTACACCTTCAGTGTGGATGGTCCTAGGGGTGGCAACGGTCGGTCGTGTGGGGTTCGTGTCATGTCAGGTTTCGGGTCGTGCCCAAAATCTCTAGACCCGGACCCGATCCGTTTAATTAATTGTGTCTAGATCCTAAACCCAGACCCGATCCGTTTATAAACGGGTAGACCCGAACAGACCCATTTACCACACGGGTCTATTCAGTTGACCCGATCCGATCCAGTCCGACTCGACCTGACCAGACCCGATAGACCCGCTGGTACTACATATTACATTATCGGATTGCGGGTAGACCCGACCTGACATGACCCGTTGAATTTAAACAGGTCTTCCCAGGTCTACCATGTCCATACCCTAAATCCAGACCCGACCCGTTTATTAGTCTATCGTGTCGACCCGTTTATGACCCGAACCGGTTTAGCCCTGACCCAGACCCGCTAACTTCGTGTCGGGTCCAAACTTGCCAGCCCTAGGTGGTCCGGATCCTAGACTTGCATTTTAAAGAATAGCACTACTATTTGATCATACAAGCGGACCTAAACTCAGTGTATCAGCCATCGCACCAAGCATTGCCCATTAGCCAGAGGCAAATGCCACTCAAACGAATTTGGCAACATCATGAAGTGGCTCCAGATCACAGCCACCCGCCCTGACCCGTGAATCATACTCACCCTGATCGACATGCATCATACAGCTGTAATGGGTTGCCACATCAGGATGTACCCAACATCTCGATGTCTGAACAACAACACTCCATAAGCGAGCGCAAACAAATACGTCGTCGGTGACAGGTGAAGCAAGCAGCTCATGAGCAAGCTGGCTATGTGATGGAGAATTTGTTGGAATTTTCTTTCCCTTCTACACCAGTTTTATGTCTTACGCATCTGTATCTGAGGAAGAGTCCTTCTCTGTTGTTGACCAAGACTATGGCCCCTGTAAATTTGTTTTATCGGATGGATCAGAGGCGAAATTAGTGGGATGTTCTGGTGCTTGCAGTGGTTTGCTACGTGTGGAGAGAACGTAACGTTAGAGTCTTCTCCAACAAACGTCGTTCGGTGGATGAGCTAGTTGGGTGTTTTCGATGTTCTGTGATCGACTGGAGCGTAGGTATACCCACCAACCTCTTGGGTAGCCTTGTGTTGTGTATAATCCTCTTTAGTCTTTTCCTTGGGAGCCTAGTTAATAAACCGGTTGGGATCCATGCCAAACCCCCCTCACCTCTAGGGTTCTAAAAAAAAAGAGATTTCTTGTAATTTGTAAAAAAAAAAAAGGCCAGAGGGTTTAGAATAACAATACTAGCTTATGTCTAGACAAATCAATTGGCGGTTTTTGCGCTAGTTTGGAGAGAACCCGCAGACTATGAGAAGAGATTGGAACATTTTACAATGATTAATAGCATGAAATGATATACATGCCCTTGAAATGGACCAATGAGCTGTGAATATTCCAACCTCGGACAAAATTGTTCTCCTATGAGAATGGCTCATGAATTATCCACGAATAATTGTCCAAACTTAGAACTTTATCTCAACTTGCCGGATTATCTGTGAAAAGTGATCTTGTCTCTCTATGGCACAAAGACCAGCTGATACATCTGTTCATTCAATCGAAACGTCTTCAGTGAAAACTTTAAACAGAAAAATCCGATTCAATCTGCACCTAAATAGACTGGCTACTGTACATGATCAGAGGGTCCAGCTCATAGCAATGGGAATCACATGAGAGTGCAATTTGCAACCAAACAAAACTACTCAACCACCATGGCGCCGTTAGTTTACGATGTGAACATGAGAGTGCTCTCTCTCTCTCTCTCTCTCTCTCTCTCTCTCTCTCTCTCTCTCTCTCTCTCAATAGAATGTGGAGTGGGAATTGACGCTCGATGTGCAATCAAATTGAGAAGCATCACAACCGTCCGTGCATCGCACAAGATTAGCACTAGTGAGACAACTAATTCCAAATCATGACATCATAAACAACCATAATTTTCAATTGAGTTTACAGTCCGATAAGGTTAGGCATGCTAAGCATCAGTTATTAATGGTTAGTTAATAAAAGATGTTCAAATCGAGGGGTAATAGCTGGATTATCGGTGTCTTTTGATGGACCACAAAGTATTTAGGTTTTGTGTAGAAGAGAAGATGAGGCTTCTACCACCAATATCAAGTTAGGCTAATTTGGGTGTCTTAGGCCTCAGTACGAGTCAAACCGAACCTACAATCTAGTTGGTACCAGATGATTCAATTCCAACTCTAGTTTGAAGCCAACTATCTTGATCTATCTCCTGGAATGGATAAGGTGGTAAGATTTTTTGGTGGGCCTATATAGAAAGTAGATTAGGCATTATACACCGTCGGATTAAGGTTGAGCGGTGTCGGTTAGGCCAAATAAGATATGATGGTGTCATGTGCACGGGTTTGATATATATTTCGTAGTGCACTTTGGATCATGTCAGTGCACCTATTATCAGTGTGGGTTAGACTTTCTAGTGGGATTGTTTTGATATTGCATATTATCACGAAAGTAGACCCCGCTTGTATGTGTTGTTTAGTTTGCGTAATTGCCTCTTGACAATTAACTCCATTTTAATGAAATTGATTGTCACGAAAATAAAATTGAATGTCGTTGTTTGGTTCGCACAGAAAAAGTAGAGATCTAAAAAGTTACCACGTCATCTTCAGGAAAACCCTCAAGGGTGGAACTCATTTCCCCCCAACCTCGGGAGGAATTGATCGTCTCCGACCCTCAATTCTGCGAAAACAAATACCCTCGAAATTCAATTCCAATTCCTTAAAAAATGATCTCAATTTTGCGAACAAAACAACCCCTAGTGTATGGGGTGCCATTTCTTTTCAAGACCACCCTTAAGGACGTGTTTGGTTGCCCGAAGTGCTGAGGAAGTGGGAGAACTGCTGAAACTAGCATTTCTATGAACCGAGACTTCCACAGGGAAGTCCTAATTCTGATGTTTGGTTGTCAGAAAGTGGGCAGGGCCAGAACTCTGCCTACCTGCATTGTTACTAGATTTTATGTTTGATTGCCATGAAGTGACATTTTTTCAAAGCTCTAAAGGCTTTATGGTGATGTGACGTTTTCTACGCTTCCCTAACAGCTCTTAAGTATGACTTTAGTATTTTTGGATCAAAGTCACACTTACATATTTGAAGAAAAGTCTCAATTCTGCTTTCAGAGTGACCCTCTGTGCAACCAAATGTCGGAACTCGACCACTTTTAACACTTTGGTCACTTCGGGCTGCAATTTGGTGCAACCAAATAGGCTCTACACTGATGAGCTTGACCCCAAAGGAGAGGGAGGGGGGGGGGGGGAGAGAAGCTTGGCCAAATACGGCTACCCTCAGCGGTTGGCTCACAAGTCTCGACAGCCACTCATTCCCGGTGGCCAAAGGCACCGGACTACTTTACCTGCAAGCCACGTGACTTCATCACGTGAGCTGCGGTGCGCCGGGTGCGGGGAAGCGACGTGGAAGAGGCAGGACGCAATGGGATCTTGACACGTGTTCCTAACCACCGCATTCCTGTCAGACATGAGCCGGTCGCACCACATGATCGCTGACACCGGGGCCGGCTCCCATCACGTGCTCCCACCGGTAGGCATCAGTCGGTGTGGGAGCGTGGAGATGTATTATTATAAAAAAAAAAAAACATAAAAACAAAAAATATAAATAAATTAAATCCTCCACGCCAAGCAACGTCCGGTGCGCTCCCTAGCTGATCTCCACCGTTCATTTAGTGGACCCCAAAATCTTTGATGTCACGAGGTGATCGAATGTTATCTTGTACCGCGGTTAGTTACATCAGACGCGTTTCCCGAGGGGAAAAAATGATGGAAACCTCGGCCTCCCTTATCCCTTTCTCCAACGTCGATTCACATAGGGATCGGAAACGTGCGACCCGGGCCCACTTACATGGAATCAATCGTCTGACACCTGCCCGCCAGATGCGCGCTACGTGCAACTTGCACCAGCATCCAACGGTAGAGTCGGTAGACTCGCTCCTCCACCGCCGATCATTTCCCGATTCTTTTATCAATACGGAGGGTGACGTGGACTAGCGGCCACCCACGTGGGAGAGTAAACAGCAGGCAGTGCTTCCGCAGATAGACACGTGGATACATCTGGGCCGTCTGATGAGACGTGCCGAGCTGTAACCGTCGTGCTTAAACGTGGGTTAGGGGGATTAAACACCTCGAAATGGGAGCGGAGAAACAGAAGTAAAATAAAAAAATAGGATAAATCATTTAACCCCCTTGAAGTTACTTTTGTTGGAAATCGCTCCCTAAAGTTTGAAATATTAGCACAATAACCTTTTTTCTTAACTACTAAATTTTCTTATTTGGTAATTTTAATCTGATCAAAACTGAATTGTTGGAGGTAAAATGTAGTTCTTTGGCTATAGGGGGTAAATGTTTTTCAGCTAAACTTTAGAGGATTAAAGTGTAAATTATCCTCAAAATAAAAAAAAAACACAAGTCTGGAGGGGGGGAGAGTGAGGAAAGAGCGGGGCAGAGGAATCCGGCTGTAAACTTGGACGCTAATGCACGAGTCGCAGCGACAAACACCATGAGATCGATTAATAAGGGGAGATGAATCGAACCTCTCTCACACTCAATTCTCCTAATTAATTATCCCATAATTATCAAATGAGTTAATTATCGATTAAATCCACCCTTAAAATTACCGTTATATACTTATATATGCCTCTCTATGTACATTCCCGAAACTGCCCCCCTGCAGCAATATAATGCCTAATTGAGTATAAACGCTCGCTTCGGACCGTCGGATCCGATCAGGCGTTGAGAGGCAAACGGCCGGATCGGCCATCTCCCGTTGGGGGGGTTATATGGAGGGTAGCAACGGAAACTTGAGGGGGGAAATGAGGACGTTTGTTCCTTCGCCCTCAGCATATGAGGCGGGTAAAGATGTTCGCTCTGTTTCTTTTTTCTCCTGCCATGTTTGTTTTTTAATACACCCCGACTTTTCCTTTATTTACTCCTCCGGACGCCTTCAATTCAACAGTCGGCCAATCACAATTAAACCCTCTCTCTGTCTCTCTCTCTCTCGTCCGTTCTCTCTATCCTCTGTCGGAACCCTAATCCCTGGAGCCCTAATGGAAACGCCGGACTGCTTTAACGGAAGCTGCTACCGGGCGGGAGCCCCACACTATGCGCCGGAGAAGCAGGCGAGGCCCGGCGGCGGGGACCACTTCATCGTGGAGGACCTCCTGGACTTCTCCAACGAGGAGGAGGACGGCACTGCGGGGCTCGCCGACGGGGACTTCGACGCGGCCGCGGCCGCGGCGGGGAGCTCGACGGACTCGTCCAGCGTCAACCCCGTGGGGAGCTGCAGCAACTCCTTCTCCGGCCCCGACCCGCATATCTCCGGCGACCTCGTCTGCCGGAGCTTCGCCAACGCCAGCCTGTCGGGGGACCTCTGCGAGCCGGTAATTCTTCCTCCCTCTCCTCTCAATGCTCTCATACATCACCAGGACCAGCGATTCCATCCCGAAATTCTCTCATCCGTCTGTAATAATTCTCCTTTTTTCTCGAGAATTTCTCATTTTCGTAATTTTCACGGGAATTCACTTGTTCCTGAAATTTTCGAATTTTCGGTGAATTGGTGCTTAATTTCCAGCAGCAACAATTTTTCTTTTAAAAAAAATTCTGAAATTTTAAGAGACGGGAAATTACTTTTTTTTTTTTTTTCTGGCTTCCGATTCTTCCTCTTAAATTTTCGAAACGTACGGTTCTCTATTTTCATCAGAATTTACCGCGTGAAATTTAAATTTCGGGCAGGCGTTTGAATTCAGTTCGGTTTTGGAACGGAAATCAAAACGCCGGGGGGTGTTGCAAATGCCCTGCGGGAACAGAATTCTGTTCTGTTTTCGAAACCGCCTCCAAAAAGGGTAAAGTTTCGAGAAGAGGAAGGTACAGATTACTGAACGTATTTACTCTTTGCCGATTTTGGTAAGCAGTACGACGAGTTAGCGGAGCTTGAATGGCTCTCAAATTTTGTGGAGGAGTCCTTCTCCAGCGAGGATCTTGAGAAGCTCCAGCTCATCTCCGGCATCAAGCCCTCCTCGTCGTCGTCCGAGACCCAAGGCGACGCCTCCACCGCGGCCTGCCGCCCCGTCCAGTCCCCGCTGTTCAGGCCGGAGGGTCCCGTCCCGGCGAAGGCCAGGAGCAAACGCTCCCGCGCCGCCCCCTGCAACTGGTCCTCGCGCCTCCTCGTGCTCTCCCCGACGCCGATCCCGGCGTCGTCGTCGGAGTCAGACGCCTTGGTCCCGCTGAACTCCGGAAAGAGGGCGCCGAAGCCGGCGAGGAAGAAGGACCCGGTGGAGGGACCGGCGATGGCCCCGTCGGACGGGCGGAGGTGCCAGCACTGCGCGAACGACAAGACCCCGCAGTGGCGGACGGGGCCGATGGGGCCCAAGACGCTGTGCAACGCTTGCGGTGTCCGGTACAAGTCGGGGCGGCTGGTGCCGGAGTACCGCCCGGCGGCGAGCCCGACGTTCGTCCTGTCGAAGCACTCCAACTCCCACCGGAAGGTGCTCGAGCTCCGCCGGCAGAAGGAGCTTCCCGAGCTTCGGTTCCTCCATCCGGGCGGCGCCGCCGTCTACGATGGGGCGGCGGCCGCCGGGGACGACTTCTTGATCCATCACCACATCGGGCCGGATTTCCGGCAGCTCATCTGATGACGGCAGGAATTTCGCGTTCCCAAAAGTTGTCGGTTAGGTATGGTTTTAGAAATTCTCAAAGAGCGAGAATTTTAGCAGAGGTAGGGGGAGAAATTCGACCCAAAAAGACTAGTCTCCATCGAGGGTTTGAAATAGCTGTCTTGTGTTTCAATTTTTTTTTTTTTTTTTGTTTTTTTTTTATTTTTTTCCCACTGTTTGAATTTTCCTAACATTCTAAATTCCTTGGTGTTATTAGACCTTTCGTGTCGATGAAAAAGAAAAAAACATGCTCTCTCTCTCTCTCTAAAAGATTGGATGCACCCTTCGTAGTGCGCACGTGCTAGCCTGTCAGCAAGTCAAACAAAGCCGACTCTAAGAGCATCTCCAAGAGGCTCCTAGGATGGTCATCCTTCGATACTATACCAAAGGAAAGAGTATGGGTTTCAAAGGGTGCTCCAACGAGCTTCTGTATGTTTTTGCCTTTTTGAAATCTCACTACTGTTCTTGCTAGGGTAGACGTGATCAGTAGAAAAATTTTAGATGGTCGATACCCACAATTTGATTAAAACCAAAATATATTGGTTTTATTCAATTTTTCAAACAATCATTTCGAAAGTTGATTTTCATGGATCCTGATATGGTCTTTCAGTAAGAAATAGGTAGAGATTGAGGAACTCGCTAGAGTTTTTTTTTAATTGCCACTCTATAAATACTTATGTGGCACCTAGGAGCCCCAAGAATAGGGAACACACTTAAGAGCCTGTTGAAGATGTTCTAACACAATATGCTTGGGGCCCAATCCGGATGTGTGATGATCGACCGCGTGCATTACTTCTCCGGCAAATTAGGTATAGGTCCTTACTATTTTGCAATATTAGCTACAGGACACCATAATTTGCTATATTAGCTAAGATCCCTACAAGTATACATTCGTCTTCAGAAATAATATATAGTAGTAAGAAATCCGAGCAATGCCCGAATGTGCTTGATGCTCGCCATTTAGCAAGGACGACATCGCAACTATTCGAAGAAGTGTGAAATCTGAAGTGAGTATGATTCACTTGTGTGAAAGAGAGAGAGAGAGAAGGGGAGAAAGAGAGAGATTAACATTAAATGACCATTAAATATTATTGAATAAAAATTTATCAACTTTATGGTAGGTTTTTAAATTGATTTACAAGAGATTCGCGCTCACAAACAGAAAAGACATCTGCGTGTCACAACACGAAAAAGAGGCTTCCATTTTAGTATATATATATATATATATATATATATATATTTATATAGGGTCAGGATCGGATGACCCAGCAAAATTTGACCCATTAATAACCCAGCACCCTTTGAGGAACTTAGAGGTTATAGAATGAGCTGATTTTTTGTAGGGAAGTTGTCTATGGTATGTTGATCATCCTCACAAAAAATCAGCCCATTCTAAAACCTCTAGGTGCATCAAATGCGCACTTCATATCAACGGTTTTTCATTGTCAATTTTAACCGTTGATTTGAAGAGCACCCTTTGATGCATCTAGAGGTTTTAGAATGGGCTGATTTTTTGTGAGGATGATCAACATACCATAGACAACATCCCTACAAAAAATCAGCCCATTCTATAACCTCTAAGTGCCTCAAAAGGTGCTGGGTTATTAATGGGTCAAAATTTTGCTGGGTCATCCGATCCTGACCCATATATATATATATATATATATATATATATATATATATATATATATATATATATATATATATATATATATATATATATATATATATATATATATATATATATATATATATATATTCGTTTTAGAAAGAATATATATTTATCGAGAGAGACTTGAGCTATATTTTAAAATTAATGTGTCCTGCAACTAAAAGCCGTCTCTTAAAAATGACTTAAGTCAAACTTCCCCTTAGTTCTCTCCAACTTTAGAGTATTGAGGATTTTCACCATTGGAAATTGTTTTATGTAATTATGTTGTTTTTTTAATGGGTTTTTCTCCAAGTTCTCCCAAATAGTAGGCCAATTATCGAAACTTCTTGCACATTCGGAATATTCGCAGAAGCTTCCCCCTTGTCCACACTTCTAGTACAAAATACATACGGTAGTGTACATGAAGTGTGTATACACGTGTATTGCTGAAAGCCTGAAACTTTGTGCAATATGGGTCAGTCCTCTTAGCAGTACCCCCATAGTTCTTTTATGCGGTCACTGAGATCAGCATCGTACATAGCACGTGACATGTTTCTCAAAGACGGGGATGGAGGACTTCCCACATTCGCATCACCGCATTGGGGAAAACTTTTCGCACATCCTACGTACCATACTACCGCAGGTCCCACTGCAATTCATTAGACATGGGTTAGCGGGCCCCAGCACATGGGGCAGTGGCCCCCAGCTTTCAGAAGATGCTGGTAAGCTCTGAGGCAGTGGGCCCCATGATTGTACGGCACGTACAATGTGTTGAAAATTTTCCCACCGCATTGTAGTCCAAAAGTTGGCTATATAGCAAGACTCTTTCACTGGGTATGGTGTTTACAAACAAGCTCGATTAGCCCTCGATCAAGTATGTTCGAACATATTAAAGCAAGCCAAGCCCAAACCTAGCTAGCTTTCATGCTCGTTTAGTAAACTAATCAAGTTCAAACATATCAAAGCTCGGCGCGGCTCCACTCATTTACGGCCCCACCCGTGCATATCTAAAATAAAGGCCAGTTGATTTGGATGTTAATTTTCTACTAGTCATCTTGCGGAAAAAAATTTGATATGGGGATTTTGTTGCTGCTTGCATGCAGACGTTGAGTGAGGTATCTGGACCGTTCTTTAACATGCAGAAGAAAAACGAGCAATATGATTGTATGTGAAAAAGATATGAGTGCAACCCATAGTTTCTGGCTATATGTAAAGTATGATCTACCAGCTTTCTATTCTTCAATCGATGACCCAAATGCTTTACTCAGCATCTGCAGCGAAATCCCCATCTTGTACTGCATGTGGCTCACCGATAAGCTATCCATTGCGTACTAGGTAATTCATCACGGCTCCTTTGTACTTTTCTCACAAATAGGTGGTGGGCGCTATCCACCGTTACATGTCGTTCTCCACGGTACGTACTTGCATCGTATCGAAACCTCCCAAGTCCCAATACTGGATCCCGCAAGCATGTATAAATAAATAAATAATTGATTAAAATATACAAATCTGTTTTTTTTTAAGATAAAAATTCTGTCGGTTTCGTGCTCTCGTGATCCCAGACACCGGTTGCTGGTACACATGGCCTCATAAATAAAATTATAAAGTCAGATTATCGGATATTCCCTCATTTTTTATTTAAAGAAATAAAGGTTATAATACGTTGGAGAGGAGAGGGAAGCATACGTAACGGTAGTGGTCACATGGCGTCGATGGCGATGGGGTGTCCCTCCCACCATCCGAGTAACGTGCTGCTTCTCTTTTACTATTCGGGGGGAGAGGGGGAAGCACGTGCTTGCATGGGGCATGCACGTGCGCGGACCACCTTTGGATCCCTTTGCATCAATATAAGCCACATGCCGTCCCCTTTATTGGATGAATGGACTGAACCGATCAACTTCACAGGGACCTATGGCTAGGCTAGGAGTGAACATGCAATTCGGGGACTATAGGCTGGGTCTCAAGTAAGTGTCGAGCTCGAGTTTGACCCTATTTATGGCCTGATATGACTAGACCAGGCTAGGTCCACGTCGATGACACACGACTCGATATAGCTAGTCCCGGTATTGGCCTATTGCATGAAACATTTATCGAAATATGTTTATTTGACACGTACACATGCAATAAGAGGAATATGGAATACTATACTTTAAAACTTGTATATGGTACGCTCGAGACTATTTGGATTTTGTTAAGTGTTCGAAAAAACGATCAAGAAAAGAATAAAGCACACAACACACTACATGCTGAGGTGTGTATAGAAACGTTTTTATTAAAGCGTTATTCGCACTTGATATTCGTTGATAGGTCTGTTTGTGAATCGCCTCCCAAGATACAATAGCTAGCCTAGTGGGATTGCACCTAGCACTGGTGAAGCAATCCACTTTAATGAATCTGGATACAGATTTTTTGGCAGAGAAGTAAACACAAGAAAGAACTCTATGTAGGAAAAGTCGGAGTGATCAATTGTTCTGATCGAAGTGAGTTTGGAGTGAGATATGTGCCCATATTTATAGAGCCTGAGGCACACCTGGATTAGCCATAGCTTGCAATGGTTCACAGGCCCAAATCGCCTAGTCCACTAACAGGTGTTCCAAGCACCCTTTTGGCCAACGGGTGTAACTGCTCACAAGTGGGCCGGCGCAACCCACTAAACATCCGACCAGCATACGGGTTACTCGATCTGATCCACTGGACCTCACACATGAGTTAGTCCATTCGGTTCTACCCCAATCCAAAAAGGAAAATGGTTCCTTACTGTGACTCGCACCATGCTAAACACAAAGTGCGCCTCTAAGCACTTCTAATCGCACCTAGGGCTGGCAATTTCGGACCCGACACGGTAGACCCGACACGAAGTTAGCGGGTCTGGGTCAGGGCTAAACGGGTTCGGGTTGTAAACGGATCGACACGATAGACCCGTTTAATAAAAGGGTCGGGTCTGGACACGGTAGACCCGGGAAGACCCGTTTAGTATTCAACGGGTCGTGTCGGGTCGTCTACCCACAATCGGATACTATAATATTGTAGACACACGAATTTCGTCGGACCCGAACCCGACTTACGTGTGCCGACGCGGATGCAAACCCGACACGCGGACCCAACTCGCTCGCGCCGACGTGGATGCAAACCCGACACGCGGACCCGACTCGCGCGCGCCGACACGGACTCGGACCCCGCCCCAAGGGGGGCCGGCCCCTACTAGGGTCCGAACCCTATAGGGCCGGCCCTAGTGGGGACCGAACCCCATGGAGGGGTCGGCCGGCCCTGCAAGGAAAGGGAAGAAAAAAGAAAGAAAAGAAAAAAGAAAGAAAAGAAAAAGGAAAGAAAAGAAAGGAAAGAAAAGAAAAAGGAAAGAAAAGAAAAGGAAAGAAAAGAAAGAAAAGGAAAAAAATACCGCCATGCGCGGGGGGAGGTAGCGTATGACGTCTGCACACACGCGGATCTGCGCCGATCCCTCGATCCGACGCACAAGACGAAGCGCCCGATCGCCATCGATTTCGTGCGCAAAATCCAGCCATAATTGCACCCGCCAGAAAAGGAAAACAACTAAATGTTATTCCCCTCATCAATGGATGAATAAAATCCGGGTAATTATGAGAGAGATACAAAAGGGATTTAAAATTAAAAAGTTCCCATATCTCTCTCCCCACCTCTTTGCCTATAAATAGAGGGGGTGGGGGAAGAAAAAAATGGTCGGGAAATTGAAGACGAAACGCCAGAGCTCTGCAGAAGAGGAGACGCTTCTTCATCGACCCAAGGCTTCACGAGGCACAGTCAAGCCTGTCCCGAGGGATCGGCTTACTGAAAGTCCTCATCAATGTGAAGGCCCTTGCACACGAAGATCATCCCTTCGACTCCGTGCACGAAGAAGAAAGCTCGGAGAAGAAGAACCCTTCGACTCCGAAGACGCCAGAAGCAAAGGCCGGAGAAGAAGAGGAGCGGCACTACCCCGTCGTCTCCAACAAGCTTCGACTCCGATCAAGCCCAAAAGCCCGGAGAAGAAGAGGAGCGGCACTACCCCGTCGTCTCCAACAAGCTTCGACTCCGATCAAGCCCAAAAGCCCGGAGAAGAAGAGGAGCGGCACTACCCCGTCGTCTCCAACAAGCTTCGATTCCGATCAAGCCCAAAAGCCCGGAGAAGAAGAGGAGCGGCACTACCCCGTCGTCTCCAACAAGCTTCGACTCCGATCAAGCCCAAAAGCCCGGAGAAGAAGAGGAGCGGCACTACCCCGTCGTCTCCAACAAGCTTCGACTCCGATCAAGCCCAAAAGCCCGGAGAAGAAGAGAAGCGGCACTACCCCGTCGTCTCCAACAAGCTTCGACTCCGATCAAGCTCAAAAGCCCGGAGAAGAAGAGGAGCGGCACTACCCCGTCGGCTCCAACAAATCCTCGATCCCGATCAAGCCCCAAAGCCCGGAGGAGAGAAGCGAAGCGTCATCACCCCGTCGTCTTCGACTAACGCCTACCCCATCCACGAAGAAGAAAGCCTGGAGCAGATCGTCTGAAGCGTCGCTACCCCGTCGTCTTCATCAACAAAAGTCGACGCTACAACCGTCGCACGGAGACCGTCGCTACCCTCGTCGTCTTCATCAACAAAAGCCGACGCTACAACCGTCGCACGGAGACCGTCGCTACCCTCGTCGTCTTCATCAACAAAAGCCGACGCCACAACCGTCGCACGGAGATCGGTGCTACCCCTACCATCTTCGAAAGCATTCTTCGACTCCGATCACGCCAAAGAAGCCCGGAGAAGAAGAGAAGTCCAGTCGATACGTAAACCGTCGAAGCACCGGAGAAGTAGCCCACGTCGTTCGAAGAAGAAGATCGAGTTGACGCCAAAGCTAAAGCCAACGCAAGAAGCCAAAGCAAAGCCCCAGTAAAGCCCGCGCCAAAGCAACGCAAGTGCCAAAGCCAAGCGACTACGCCGGCCACGAGCAAAAGCACTGCACGTTCTAGCCGATACGACGCGAAGTCCGGAAGAACGAAAGCATCGCAAGTCTCTCCCAGCTACGTCCAAGTGCAAGCGCCGAAGCAAAGCAAAAGCCAGAGCCATGCCGGAGCAAAGCCAAAGCCAAAAAGCCAAAGCCGAAGCCAACGCCAAAAGCTAGATCGACGCCGCGAACCGACGATCAAGGACACCGAGGTCAAGCAAGGAACGAGAAAGACGCGAAGACCGAGGAACGAAGCCGAAAACCCCCTAGCCGAGAAAGCGCGAAGCACGGAAGGGACAAAGCAACGGTGGACATTCCTTAGCCTCTCCAAAACCCTCTCCCTGTAAAACCCCTGTCCTGGGCAGCCCCTTCAGAGCTCTCGCACGAACACCACGTGGAGACGCGGATCAAAGGGATCCCCCAGAAGATCTTTCCCACAATCCCCTGATCAAAACTCGCCGCAACCCGGACTCGCTACACCCGAGCAACCCGGGTCCCGGCCACACTTGTAATCTCGTGTGATTCGCAATAAAGACGACCCGCGCTTTTTTCCGCGTCCACAGATTTCTGGCACGCCCGGTGGGACATCTTCTCCTTTCATCCGTACGGTTGAAGAAGCTGCTTGAAGTTTGCAATGGCCGGAACAAACAACGATGCGTTTGCTCCAAGCCTCTCACCAATCGCCGAGTCTCCTCTACTCCGACACAGTGATCCAGTAAATCCGGAGGGTGATGCTCCTCCAATGGTCCGCGTCTACACTCGGCGTACACGGACTCTTGCGGACGTCTTCGTGCCAGAAGCTACTACCGAAGATGCTCGCCAAAGCGCCGACGAGGCCCTGGTGCATGAAGAAACAAGCCTCGATCCTGGAGCCCATGTCCAGAAGTTTGGGGAGGACCAGCCCCAACCCCGAACCCGTTCGGGTTCTCCAGCAGACGTTGCACCTCCTCTGCAGGGGGCAAACATCAATCATCAGCCAGAAGCAAGTCGGCGTAACTACGTCTCCGATGATGATGGCGAGGATGCGAACATGCAACACCGAGACGTTCTCCGTCACCATCCTCCGTCCGCTCTTCAGCTCCAAGTCATGCAGATGAACGAGCACATGGCGCAGATTACTCGGCTAATGGAGGAGAAGGATCGTCACATCAACACTCTGCTCCAAAAGCTAAGCGCAAAGGACGCTGCACCAGTCGGCCAACCCGTCGCTTCTCCAGTAGCCGCTCCAGTTCCGTCTTTAACTCCCGCTCCTACAGAGGTTGTTCCGACGATTCAAGCAGTTACTCCAGCGCTCTCTTCGGCTCCCATCCCAGTGGAAGTCGTCTCCCCAATGCCAGCCTCGGTGGCCACACAACCTCCGGTAGCGGCTGCGATGAGTGCTCAGCAAGTCCAAGCATTGATAGCCGACATAATGCGATCCCACGGCAGTAGCCTTCCTCCGATCACGGCGGCATACTCGAAGCCCTACACTACGAGGATCCAGCAGCTACGCTTCCCAGTCGGATTCCAGCCGCCAAAGTTTCAGCACTTCGACGGAAAGGGAAATCCAAGACAGCACGTCGCCCACTTCATCGAGACCTGCAATAATGCCGGCACATATGGCGACGAGATGGTGAAGCAATTCGTTCGCACCCTCAAAGGCAACGCGTTCGACTGGTACGTTGATCTTCCTGCAGGGACCATCGACAGCTGGGACCAGATGGAGAGGGAGTTCCTCAATCGCTTCTACAGCACCAGACGCACAGTCAGCATGACCGAACTCACCGCCGTCAAGCAAAGGAAGGATGAGCCAGTAATCGACTACATCGACAGGTGGAGGAACCTCGCGCTGAATTCACGAGACCGCTTGTCTGAAGACTCGGCCATCGAGATGTGCACCCAAGGCATGCACTGGGGTCTGCTCTACATCCTCAAAGGTATCAAGCCTCGGTCTTTCGAAGAACTCGCAACTCGGGCTTACGACATGGAACTCAGCCTAGCAAACCGCGGGGACTCGAAGAACAAGGACTTCTTGAAGATAGAGAAGAAGGACAAGCCACCGGCAACGAAACCGAAACAAGTCAATGTTGCTGACGTCGCTTCAACCTCCAAACCGCTCAAGATCGGTGGCAGGCCAGATCAGAAGAAGGGAGTCGCCATACCACCGCCTCCGCCTCCGAGACAAAGGATGACTCTAGAAGAACTCGAAGCCAAGGAGTACCCTTTCCCAGACTCGGAAGTCTCCTCCATGTTCGACCAACTGCTGCAAGAAAAGATGATAGAGCTCCCTCCTTCGAAGAGGCCCGAGCAGATGCATCGCGTCGACGACCCTCTCTTCTGCAAATACCACCGGGTGGTGAGTCATCCCATCGAAAGATGCTTCGTCTTCAAGGAAAGAATCATGGCGCTCGCTAAACAAGGGAAGATAGAGATCGACTCTGGAGAAGTTGCTACGGCCAACATGACGTCCATCACCTTCGGCTCCTTTTCGCCGGTGCTTGTTGCTGCTAGGCGAAGCATGCCCAAATTGCGCATCAACCGTCAAGCTCCAATCGCTAAGTCAACTTCTCAGCCGAAAGTTTCGAAGCGACGTCAACGTACTCCTGCGCTCACCGAAGAGGGAACACCGCTGCCCTGGGGGCAATTATCGCTCACGCCAGCACCTCTTCCAAGCAATGCTGCATCCCAACGGGCGCTCCAAAGGAGATACGAGCAAGGAGATCCAGAAGTCGGTCTGCTGGGCCAGCCTTCGGGGAAGTTCGACTATTACGTCCTCTACTCAAGGCCTCCGTCCGTTCCAATCGACGAAATCAAGCCCACCGGCTGGGAATCGGAAGACACGCCAGTAGAGCCTCGAGAAGAGCGAGTCCCTTCCAGTCAAGCTACGTCCCAATACGCTCTCCAAAAGAGATACGAGCAGGGAGATCCGGAAGTCGGTCTGCTGGGCCAGCCTTCGGGGAAGTTCGACTATTACGTCATCTACTCAAGGCCTCCGTCTGTTCCAATTGACGAAATCAAGCCCACCGGTTGGGGATCGGAAGACGAGCCGGTAGAGCCTCCAGAAGAACAAGTACCTTCGAGGGAACCAGTTGCTGCTGTCGACCTTCATCCTAGCGGAGGGGAATCCACCGACGAAGAAGCATGGGTCATGCTACCGCGGCGGCGAAAGCCATGGCAAGAAAAGAAGCTCAAGCAAGACCGTGTGATGAGGGGATTCACCAAGCGGAAGACCTACAAGAAGAAAAGTAAGACTCCAGGAAGGAAGGCGTTCAAAGTGCCGCCAGCAAGCCAAGACGATATCCTTCAGCAAAGTCTTCCAGAGCCGACAACTTTGCAAGAGTTCTTCCCGGATCACTTCCTCCCAGCGGACCAACACATCAAGGTGTCCTGTTGCATGGTCGAAGTCCATGAAGTGTCGGAAGGAAAGAACGAAGGCGAGACTTCTGAAGAAGGCGACTCCACCGACGAGGGGGACGATTCCGACGAAGGGGGCACCGCCTCTCGCGACGAAGCAATCTTACACATGCCTCTCGTAGAAGCTTTGCATCTCCCGAAGAAGGCTCGCCTGGCAATGGCTGCGGCCTTGGCTGATCCGGATAGCTACAAGAAGAAGAAGAAGGACGACCAGAAGCGCAAAGCTGTGGCCGCGTGCGATGCAACGATAACCTTTTCAGACGAGGACCTGCAACTCGGAACGCGATTGCACAACCGGCCTCTTTACGTTTCAGGATACATCAAGGAGAAGCCAGTGAACCGAATCTTGTTGGACTGTGGCTCCGCCGTCAACATCCTGCCCATTCAGACAATGCGGCAACTCGGCATCACCGACGACCAGCTCTCGCCAAGTCAGTTGGTCATTCAAGGGTTCAACCAAGGCGGACAGTCCACCGTCGGAATCATTCGTTTGAAGCTTTCCATCGGCCCGCTGGATACAACGGTCCTCTTCCACATCATCGACTGCCATACATCATATCGTCTCCTGTTAGGAAGACCCTGGCTGCACGAGAACGGCATCGTGGTATCCACCTGGCACCAGTGCCTCAAGTACTACGAAGAAGGTGTGGAGAGGTGCATAGTTGCGGATGACAAGCCATTCAACGAGGCCGAGGCACACCTGGCCGACGCTAAATTCTACCAAGCAAAGGACCTGGTCGCAGAAGTTCTGCCAGCTAAAGCCCCTCGAGCTCAAAAGATTAAAGAAGTGAAGCAGGACAAGACTCCTCTTCCCGCAAATCCGGCGCTACCCTCCGACGAGGCAAGACTCAAGGTCCAAGGAACGCCGAAACCTGGGCGAAGGATGCGCATCAGCTTCGAGCCAAGAGCAATGCAACATACCCCGTTGCCAATCCAAACGGCGCCTGTCCTGCGTCTCGCGCCTCAGTGGCTCCGAAAATCCGAGCGATCGCCTTCTACTCCGACAAGGAAGTTGGCCCCGTCGTTATCTCAGGCCAACGTCATCACTCTGCAAGAAATGACGGTGCCACTACCTAGTCTGACGCAAGCTCCGAACCCGAGCAGACCTGTCGAATCAGCAGACCTCGAGCAACTCGGATTCAAACCAGAAGGGAGTTGGGGGCAAAATGCTGCCAAGTTGCTGTTCAGAGCCGGCTACAACGAGGAAAGCGCCATGGGCACACTTCCACCAGCAGCAACTCCACATGGGATGACGAGAACTCAAGCTCGGCTGTTTCAAAACGGAGAACAAATTCCCCCGAACCGCCGAGGCATCGGCTCCAGTCAAGCTCCGTTGGTCATCAGAACCGCAGCAAAGAGTACCTTCACCTCGAACTACATCGAGGCAAGGATAGTGGATGAAGCAGCTGAAGGATCGACAATCTCCGATGCACTCTCTACCTACCTCAGCCATCCAGGAAGCAGGAGAAGACGACGACGGGCTCGATGCCAAGCCTTGTTCCGGAAGCAAACCAGAGACGATAAAGACTGGTCGAATAGAAAACGCACATCCGTCTTCGAGAGGCTCGGGCCAGTCAAACAATCAAAGAAGAAGTCGGCATTCGATCGTTTGGGGATGCCAATCGAGGACTTCGTTTCGACACCCACCCACCCACCCATGGCTGCCGCCCATCATATCTCCATTACGAATCCCGACAACGGTGATACTTCTACTTCGGACGACGAATTGCAAGATGCCCCGTCGGTCCTCGCAGAAGGGGGGCAGTCCACCGTTGATGACTCAAAGAAAGGGGGCAGTCCAAGAAGACGACGACGACATACTTCTTCAGTGCCTAGGGCCAAATCCTTACTGTCTTGGGGGCAACCGTCTCTCATGCAAGCACTCCCTCTTCCAAACGAAACTACGTCCCGGCACCTGCTCAAAGCTAGAGACGAACAAAGAAGCCCCGAAGTCAACCTGCTAGGCCAACCATCGGGCAAAATTGACTATTATGTCCTCTACTCCAGGTCTCCTTCGATTCCAAATGAAGAAATCAAGCCAACCAGCTGGGGATCAGAAGATGAATCGGTACAGTCTCTAGAAGTGCAAGTCCTTCTGATCAAGGAAGAGCCTTCAGTCGCAACACCAGTTCTTCACCTTGGCGAGGAAGATCTTAACACATGGGCTATGGCGCCTCGAAGGAGAAGGCCACGACGATCAAGCTACAGGATAGCACGCCTAGCTAACCATGAGAAAGATCGGGCGACAAGAAAACTCCTCAGAAGAAAGTCCTTCAAGGAAAAGAATGAAGCTCCAGGAAGAAAGACGTCCAAAGTACCACCAGCAAATCTGAAAAATCTCCTCCAGCAAAGCTTTCTAGAGCCAGTGACACTCCAGAAGTTCTTTCCTATTGGCTTCCTTGAAGCTGATCAAAACTTCAAGGTCTCCTGCTGCATGATGGAAGTTCACCGAGTGCTCCGGAAATACAATGAAGAAAGCGACACCAACATCGAAAGCATGGGGAGAAGCATCGCCACCAACGACAAGCTGTTCAACAAGGCTAAAGCACACCTTGCTGATGCCGAGTTTTACCAAGTGAAAGATCCCGTTGCAGAAGCTCATCCAGCAAAACCTCTACGAGCTCAGGAAGTCAAAACAGCTGCGATGGACAAAAGCTCTCCACTTGCAAAACTAGTGACATCCTCCATCCAGACAGCGCACAAAGACAAAGAAGCGCCAGCACCAAGACGGAAAATTCACATCAACTTCAAATCAAGCTCGATGCGATGCATTCCGTTGCCTGCTCAAGTTGCTTCAGCCCTGCGGCTCGTACCTCAATGGCTTCGCAAACCAGGACGATCGCCTTCCCCTCCAGCAAAGGAACCAGCGTTATCATTCTTCGGGGCCAACTTCAGCACGTTGCAAGAGATGACACTACCGTTACATGGTCTGTCGCACGTCTCGAGCTCAACCGAGTCTTCCGAGTGCACCAGCTCTGAGCAACTCGCAATCAAGTCAGAAAACACTCGGGGGCAAAACTCTACCGAGTCGATGTTCAAATCCAGCCGCAGCAAAGAAAGCATGGCGCATATGGGTTCACTACCCTCAGCTGCAATACCACATCGCCTGACAAAGACTCAAGCTCGTCTCTGCAAAAGCGGCGAACAAATCCTTCCAAATTGCCGGGGCATCGACTTCAGTCAAACTCCAGCAATCATCAAAACTCCAGTCAAGAAGATCTTCACTTCTAACTACATTGAAGCGAAGAGGCCAGGCAACAACTGCGAACCAGCGGTGACTTTGCCTACCAGCTGCAAGTCCCTCAAAAGGTACTTTGCTTAGCGCAAGGTTACCCCCCTTGCCTCAAAAAAAAAAAGAAAAAAAAAAAAAAAAGGAATAAACGAACTACGTGCAACTTGATCCCTCTCAGTAGGGTACGTAGGCAACCTACAAAGATTCAGTCCAGACAAAAAAAAAAAAAAAAAAAAAAAAAAAAAAAAAAAAGGAAACATCCCAACGTCATCCCAGGAGGCCAGTCCAGAGGCAAGTGAGTGCATAACCATCAATCCGGTCAGCAAACTAAAGGATGACAAGAAAGTCAAAGTCCTTGAGGCGTCAAAGCAACTCGCCTTCCGCAGCTTACACGCGCTGCAACTCCAGAGGTAGAAAAAACCGTCAGCTTTCGACGCGTCGCTAGCTTTCCGCTGCTTCGCTAACTCTGCTCCAGAAGTCTTCTCGGTCGCTTGAGCTTTCCCCAAACGGGACTCCGACTCTTGAAGCGACGCACGAACGGCCTCCGCCTCCTTCTGCATCCGAACCAAGTCTGCAGTAGCAAGCGTGCGATGCCCTGACAACTGACGTCTCTCTCCCTCGGTAGCAGCTAAGCCCAAGGAAGCATCCTCCAACGAAGACCGTCGTAAGCAATGAAGCTCGCCACCCTCCAAAGAAGGTGCGCATCTGCTCCGCAGAAAAAGAGTCGTTGCCTTGAAATCCACCGGGCTCATGCAAAGACTCAGGCCAACCTGAAGGATGGAAACTGCCACTGAAGTCAAAAGCAGCAACCCGAAGAATGGCGGGCGCATAAACAACAACCGCAGCCTTCGTGACCTCCACAGAGCCAAAAGAACCACTGGAGCTGTCATCAAGGTCAAGATCGACAAGCAAAAGACAACCAAAGCAGTCTACTCCTTGTTGATGCTCGTGGCCTCGTCATCCTCTTCAGAACGCCCATCTCGGTGTCCTTCAAGCTGACATTGCTACCAGAAAGGTGCAACCTCGCTAGTAACTCTAAACCCGCGGTTGACCTCATCAATAATCTAGCCAGCCTTCGGAAGGTACTCAGGGGGACGAATCTTGCAAGGATATGAAAAGTGCAAGACCGACCAGGAGGTAAAAAAAAAAAAAGGAGCCGCCGTCTCTGGCCTTCAACGCCTCCGACTTATCCTCGCACCAGGCGATCGCCACCACACCCGGCTTCGTCTTTTCGCCGTGCCGTTGTCATTATGCTCCCGCACCAAGAAGACGATAACACTCCGCTGAAGAATCTTTCGGCTCCAAGCCGCCGAAGAATGCTTCGCCGCCAAGACTGAAGCTTTCGTCTTCGCGAGCCGTCGAAGAATCCTTCGTCTTCAAGCCGCCAGGAGGGCCTTCGTCTCCAAGCCGACGGAAGCCTTCGTCTTCAAGCGCCGCGCACCATCGCCGCCGCCGTCGACGAAAGAGGCGACACCGGGAAGACGGAGCAAGTCTCGTGCAACCCCAGGCAGCACTCTTCCGCCGACGGTCTCCAAGCATCGAAGAAGCCTTCGTCTCCAAGCCGACGAAAGCCTTCGTCTTCAAGCGTCGCGCACCATCGCCGCCACCGTCGACGAAAGAGGCGACACCGAGAAGACGGAGCAAGTCTCGTGCAACCCCAGGCAGCACTCTTCCGCCGACGGTCTCCAAGCATCGAAGAAGCCTTCGTCTCCAAGCCGACGGAAGCCTTCGTCTTCAAGCGACGCGCACCATCGCCGCCGCCATCGACGAAAGAGGCGACACCGGGAAGACGGAGCAAGTCTCGTGCAACCCCAGGCAGCACTCTTCCGCCGACGGTCTCCAAGCATCGAAGAAGCCTTCGTCTCCAAGCCTAACACCGCCTTGCCGCTCCGCGCCCGCGCCTCGCACATTGGAGTCCGCGCCCGGCCTCCGGGCCCCATGCCGCACCAGCTGGCCTCCGAGCGAAGGTGCGGCACGGCCTGCGCACCATGCGCGCTCACTGATACTGTTCTTCACACCCGACCGGCACAAAAAAAAAAAAAAAAAAAGGTGGAAAAGGAAAACAGAAAAGAAAAGAAAAGAAAACGAAAGAAAGAAAGTGCAAAAAAAAAAAAAAAAAAAAAAAAAAAAAAAAAGAGTGTAACCAGAGAAAGGGGGGGGGGGGGGGGGGGGGGGCACACCTCCCCCAATCAACATCCAACAGCAAAGAGAATAGGGGGGGCCCCGCAGCCCCCCCCCTCCTTCTTCTCCTATCTGGACGAGGGCGCCCGACCCAACCGGCGACGCCACCGTCCGATCCGCGCCCGCAGCCGACCCGTTCGGGGCCACCGCCGCCGGCCCCGACTTCCGCTGCGCCAGGCCACCGCCGCCCGCGCCCCGGCAACGGACTCCACGAGCGCCGCATGCCGCTTGCGCGCATCCCCACGAGCGTCTCCCGCGCCTCGGCTCCGCGCGCACCGCCACCAGCCGTCGCCTGCGCCGCAGCCCCGCGGGTGGCCACCCGCCTGCGCCGCAGCCAACCGCCCGGCCTCCGCTTCCCCGCACACCTGGCCACCCAGCCCCGGCCATCGTTGCGCCCGCCTGCCACCTGCGCCCGTGCGCCGCCCCCGCGCCTGGCCACCCAGCCCCGGCCACCGCGCGCCCGCCGCCGCCCGTGCCGCCGCTGCCCGCGCCGCCACTGGCGCTGCTGCCTCTGCGTACCAGAACCAGAGGAAGAAGAAAGAAAGAAAGAAAAGAAAGAAAAGAAAAGAAAAGAAAGGAAAGAAAAGAAAAGGAAAGAAAGAAAGAAAAGAAAAGGAAAGAAAAAAAAAAAAGAAGAAGAAAAGGAAAGAAAAGAAAAGAAAAGGAAAGAAAAAAAGAAAGAAAAGGAAAAGAAGGGTCCGCGAGCCACTGGCACCCGCACCGCAGCCCGCGCGCCGCTCGGCCATCGCCTGCCGCTGCTGCTGCTGCTGCCTCCGCGAGCCACCGCCGCCGCGGCACCCCGGCCTTCGCGCGCACCGTAGCTAGCCACCATCGCTACTGCTGTACTCCGCGCACACACAAAAAAAAAAAAAAAAAAAAAAGAGAAAGAAAAGGGGAGCTTCGCCTCGCTTGCAATGGCTCCACCTCCTCCTCATCGCGCCGAGGTGCGTCACCACCGCCAACACTCCGCCGGGGTGCATCGCCTTCATCTTCGCGCCTTCGTCATCGCACTCCAGTCGCCCTCGCACCAGTCTCGAACTCCGTGCAACGGCCACCTTTGACGTCCGTGCAAACTTCGGAGCAAAAGAAGTCCGCAACGAGGAAGATGATCGAAACCCTAGCGAGGGTCTTCTCCGCAAGCAGGAGCCGCCGCCGCCGATGAAAGAGCCGACAACTAGGAAGACGGAGCAAGTTGCGTGCAATCCCAGGCAGCACTGTTTCGACTGCGGTCTCCAAGCTCCAGCCTTTCGCAAAAAAAAAAAAAAAAAAAAAAAAAAAAAAAAAAAGGCACAGGATGAAAGGGGTAGGGGCTCTTAAATAAGCCACCAGGCCCATCCAAGAAAGAAATCAAGGACAAGTGCTCTACGATTCTTACGCGTCCAAACCCGACAAGTCCTCATCGACACACTCGTCCTTGAGGGGGCATTTGTAGACACACGAATTTCGTCGGACCCGAACCCGACTTACGTGTGCCGACGCGGATGCAAACCCGACACGCGGACCCAACTCGCTCGCGCCGACGTGGATGCAAACCCGACACGCGGACCCGACTCGCGCTCGCCGACACGGACTCGGACCCCGCCCCAAGGGGGGCCGGCCCCTACTAGGGTCCGAACCCTATAGGGCCGGCCCTAGTGGGGACCGAACCCCATGGAGGGGTCGGCCGGCCCTGCAAGGAAAGGGAAGAAAAAAGAAAGAAAAGAAAAAAGAAAGAAAAGAAAAAGGAAAGAAAAGAAAGGAAAGAAAAGAAAAAGGAAAGAAAAGAAAAGGAAAGAAAAGAAAGAAAAGGAAAAAAATACCGCCATGCGCGGGGGGAGGTAGCGTATGACGTCTGAACACACGCGGATCTGCGCCGATCCCTCGATCCGACGCACAAGACGAAGCGCCCGATCGCCATCGATTTCGTGCGCAAAATCCAGCCATAATTGCACCCGCCAGAAAAGGAAAACAACTAAATGTTATTCCCCTCATCAATGGATGAATAAAATCCGGGTAATTATGAGAGAGATACAAAAGGGATTTAAAATTAAAAAGTTCCCATATCTCTCTCCCCACCTCTTTGCCTATAAATAGAGGGGGTGGGGGAAGGAAAAAATGGTCGGGAAATTGAAGACGAAACGCCAGAGCTCTGCAGAAGAGGAGACGCTTCTTCATCGACCCAAGGCTTCACGAGGCACAGTCAAGCCTGTCCCGAGGGATCGGCTTACTGAAAGTCCTCATCAATGTGAAGGCCCTTGCACACGAAGATCATCCCTTCGACTCCGTGCACGAAGAAGAAAGCTCGGAGAAGAAGAACCCTTCGACTCCGAAGACGCCAGAAGCAAAGGCCGGAGAAGAAGAGGAGCGGCACTACCCCGTCGTCTCCAACAAGCTTCGACTCCGATCAAGCCCAAAAGCCCGGAGAAGAAGAGGAGCGGCACTACCCCGTCGTCTCCAACAAGCTTCGACTCCGATCAAGCCCAAAAGCCCGGAGAAGAAGAGGAGCGGCACTACCCCGTCGTCTCCAACAAGCTTCGATTCCGATCAAGCCCAAAAGCCCGGAGAAGAAGAGGAGCGGCACTACCCCGTCGTCTCCAACAAGCTTCGACTCCGATCAAGCCCAAAAGCCCGGAGAAGAAGAGGAGCGGCACTACCCCGTCGTCTCCAACAAGCTTCGACTCCGATCAAGCCCAAAAGCCCGGAGAAGAAGAGAAGCGGCACTACCCCGTCGTCTCCAACAAGCTTCGACTCCGATCAAGCTCAAAAGCCCGGAGAAGAAGAGGAGCGGCACTACCCCGTCGGCTCCAACAAATCCTCGATCCCGATCAAGCCCCAAAGCCCGGAGGAGAGAAGCGAAGCGTCATCACCCCGTCGTCTTCGACTAACGCCTACCCCATCCACGAAGAAGAAAGCCTGGAGCAGATCGTCTGAAGCGTCGCTACCCCGTCGTCTTCATCAACAAAAGTCGACGCTACAACCGTCGCACGGAGACCGTCGCTACCCTCGTCGTCTTCATCAACAAAAGCCGACGCTACAACCGTCGCACGGAGACCGTCGCTACCCTCGTCGTCTTCATCAACAAAAGCCGACGCCACAACCGTCGCACGGAGATCGGTGCTACCCCCACCATCTTCGAAAGCATTCTTCGACTCCGATCACGCCAAAGAAGCCCGGAGAAGAAGAGAAGTCCAGTCGATACGTAAACCGTCGAAGCACCGGAGAAGTAGCCCACGTCGTTCGAAGAAGAAGATCGAGTTGACGCCAAAGCTAAAGCCAACGCAAGAAGCCAAAGCAAAGCCCCAGTAAAGCCCGCGCCAAAGCAACGCAAGTGCCAAAGCCAAGCGACTACGCCGGCCACGAGCAAAAGCACCGCACGTTCTAGCCGATACGACGCGAAGTCCGGAAGAACGAAAGCATCGCAAGTCTCTCCCAGCTACGTCCAAGTGCAAGCGCCGAAGCAAAGCAAAAGCCAGAGCCATGCCGGAGCAAAGCCAAAGCCAAAAAGCCAAAGCCGAAGCCAACGCCAAAAGCTAGATCGATGCCGCGAACCGACGATCAAGGACACCGAGGTCAAGCAAGGAACGAGGAAGACGCGAAGACCGAGGAACGAAGCCGAAAACCCCCTAGCCGAGAAAGCGCGAAGCACGGAAGGGACAAAGCAACGGTGGACATTCCTTAGCCTCTCCAAAACCCTCTCCCTGTAAAACCCCTGTCCTGGGCAGCCCCTTCAGAGCTCTCGCACGAACACCACGTGGAGACGCGGATCAAAGGGATCCCCCAGAAGATCTTTCCCACAATCCCCTGATCAAAACTCGCCGCAACCCGGACTCGCTACACCCGAGCAACCCGGGTCCCGGCCACACTTGTAATCTCGTGTGATTCGCAATAAAGACGACCCGCGCTTTTTTCCGCGTCCACAAATATATAATACCAGCGGGTCTTTAGGGTCAGGCCGGGTCGAGTCGGATTGGGTCGGATTGGGTCAACTGAATAGACCCGGGTGGTAAACGGGTCTTACCGGGTCTACCCGTTTATTAGCGGGTTGGATACGGGTTTAGGATCTAGACACGATTAGTTAAACGAGTTGGGTCCGGGTCTAGGGGTTTTGGACATGACACGAAACTAGACACGACACAAACCAGACACAAACCCGACCCATTGCCACCCCTAATCGTACCTCGTTGCACAAGTTCATTTTTTTTTTATTTAAGAAAAATATTTCATGATGGGGTTTGATCTCCAACTTTCTACCTCTCAAGTCATACCAAGATGCCAATAAGCCACAACCACCTTGATGTAACCATCCCTACTAAAATAGTTAAATATTAAATCTATTTTAAAAATCTCCAACATTTGTGGCCTTATAAAACAAACACAATAAAGTTTTTTTTTATTGACCAAAATTGCCTAATGTACCAGCCTTCTTTGGCTCATTGAAGAATTAATAAAATCCGAGTGACAACTCATTTTAAAAATTTTAAAAAATACTAGGCCGGATAAATCAGACTTTGCTAAATAAGTTAGGAATTTTAATTTTTTAAGCAAAACACACACACACACACACACACACACACACACACACACACACACACACACACACACACACACACACACACACACACACACACACACACACACACACACACACACACACACACACACACACACACACACATATATATATATATATATATATATATATATATATATATATATATATATATATATATGTTACGTTGAGCTGTGAGTTATGGTAGGAGAAAATGAGCTGCGTGTATTTTGACCCCCCTAGAAGTTTTGGAATTTAATAACATTTAGTGAGGGTGTTGTCTAAGATAGATGATTATCCTCACCAATTTTTATCATATTTTAAAACTTCAACGGGGATGAAATGGTCGAAGCAAAATTTGTAGATTTTAACGATGATTGTAGACGATAGATTTGGCTTCGACCATTTGACACCCCAGAAGTTTTAGAATTTGATAAAAATTGGTGAGGATGATCATCTTACCCTAGACAACAACCTTATCAAATTTTTTCAAATTTCAAAACTCCTAAGGGGGCACAATACCCGCAGCTCACTTTCTAAACCGGCAACTCACATCTCTCTCTCTCTCTCTCTCTCTCTCTCTCTCTCTGTATATATATATATATATATATATATATATATATATATATATATATATATATATATATATATATATATATATATATATATATATATATATATATATATATATATATATATATATATATATATATATATATATATATATATACATATATATATATAGGGGGCCGATCCAGTGAGAAACTTTTTATTTGCGAAACCTTGTGCGAAACCTCCCTAGAGGTTTCAGAATTTGATAAAACTTGGTAGGCATGCTACCTATGCCATGTTGATCATCCTCACAAAATTTCATCAAATTCTAAAACCTCTAAGGGCATCAAATGTTAAAAAATTTACTGACCGTTCATAAAAGCCGTTAATTTGATTATCAAGTTTGATGCCCCTAAAAGTTTTATAAATTGATGAAATTTTTTGAGGATGATCAACATGGCATAGGTAGTATGCCTACAAAATTTCATCAAATTCTGAAACCTCTAGGGGGGTTTCGCACAAGGTTTCGCAAATAAGAGGTTTCTCACTGGATCAGCCCTCTATATATATATATATATATATATATATATATATATATATATATATATATATATATATATATATATATATATATATATATATATATATATATATATATATATATATATATATATATATATATATATATATATATATATATATATATATATATATATATATATATATATATATATATATATATATATATATATATATATATAAAAGATGCAATACAAAAAACGAAGCCATTAGTAATATGTAAAACCACAAAAACTATGGCATGATAGATTGCATATTGTTTTACACCCGACACCATTTCAGTCGTTGCCCACCACTATCCATTGCTGCCTCTGTTAACAAACTATGGATGGCCTCGCGACATAATGATTGAGAGCAAGGGGGCATGGCAAGCTCTTAGGTCCAGCCACATGGTGATTCCGGTAGTCAAAGCTGGCCATCATTTTTTTTTTTGCTAATTAGGGCAAAGTCCCTAACTGTTTTGCAATAATAGTTGTAGGACACCTTAATTTGCTATATTAACAAAGGTCTCTATATTTCGTAGTTGTCTGATTGGAGATTCCATTTCACCCACGATCAGGATTAAAGGAATCGTTACTGTCAGTTGAACTAAAATAATTCCAAGAATATCCTTGGTTGACACAATATACATTCATCTTCATAAAGAGTATATATTCGTAGGTTGTTACAATAAAAGCACTGTAGTAATAGTATTCATTCGTCGTGTTGCTACAGTGATTTTACTGTAGCTGTTGCAGTGAAATAATCGTATCAATATTATATATTCGTCTTTAGAAAGAGTATGCGCATGCATTCGTCTTTAAAAAAAGTGT
>CANTAL010000615.1:67500-76425 GCA_947650365.1 Chamaelirium japonicum | reverse complement strand
TTACATTCGATCAAAAGCAAGGTTCTTTTCTTTATTGATCAAACTAAAAGGACGGAACTCTATAATATCAAAAGACAGGATGTAGAACCTAAAAGGGTAATGGAAGTTCCTCGTCTCCGAATCGAGTTGGACCCGAAATAAAATAAAGTAAGGGTTTTATTTTTTTGATAAATCGTGGGAAACTTTTTTTTTTTATTCTTATTCGAGATATTATGGGACAATTAATCAACCTCTTACTGTACTGAATCAAATAAGTAAAAATAAATAAAAGGCGGTATCGGACCGTTCGATTCAAAATGGATTAGATCCTATTGAAAAAGAAATGATCAAAATTAAAATTATTTAAAAATAAAATTCTTTTATTCAAAAATGACTGAAATAGAATTTCACTTTTTAATGAAGTGACACGATACAGTATTACTATTAATATTATTCTAATTTTTTTTTTATTTCTATCTATGGCACTCTATCTTTTTTAGTGCCATCTATAATGTAATGACTGATGAATCAAGAACTTTCAATTGGAACTAAACTAATCTAGGTAAGTTTTTTATCAACATATGTAGCAAAAGAACGTATCTAATTTAACTCTTTCATGCCTACTATAACTAGTTATTTCGGTTTTCTACTGGCTGCTTCAACTATAACCCCGGCTCTATTGGTTGGTTTGAACAAGATACGACTTATTTGAAATGAATTGAATGAACAATTCATAATCATAAAAATAAATATTTCTCTTAGATTCCAGGTATTCTATAATTCCTTCCCGCGGGCGCGGGAATTGCCAATTCTTGGTCATTGAGATTCACGGATAATTCAGATTAATATTTAGGGATAGATTTTACCCCCCCCCCCCTTTTTTTGTTATTTCCTCAAAAAAATCGAAATGATTGAAGTTTTTCTATTTGGAATCGTTTTAGGTCTAATTCCTATTACTTTGGCAGGATTATTTGTAACTGCATATTTACAATACAGACGCGGTGATCAATTGGATCTTTGATTCAAAAACATTTTTTTTTTTCATTTGACCTCCTCTTCCTTGTGGGAGGTCAAATGAAAGTTGAAATTGAACTTTATGAAGTTATTTTATTGTATGTGATTCGACATAACATAAACAGAATCACGCTCTGTAGGATTTGAACCTACGACATCGGGTTTTGGAGACCCACGTTCTACCGAACTGAACTAAGAGCGCTTTCTTATGATAGGAGATACGAATGTAAGGAAAAGGATTTTTTTGTACCCCAAAAATTGCTTGCATACATACAAAATCAAAATAGATTGATAGATATAGTATGCAAAAATAAAATATTATGTCCAATTTTAATCGATCTCAATTAATCCCTCGTTATTTCCCATAGGAGAAGTAATAGGTAGGGATGACAGGATTTGAACCCGTGACATTTTGTACCCAAAACAAATGCGCTACCAAGCTGCGCTACATCCCTTTTAAAAATTGTTTTACAGTGTCATTGTAAAACATCCCTGTCTCGTTTTCCACATTGTTATTTTATCCTCGATCTATATACAATTTTCTTGCCTTTTTTTTTTTTAGGGACAATAAAATCTCATCTACGGATTCATTGGACATATCCTGCTTAGTTAGGAATTATGCGTAAAAATAAATACAAATGATCTTGAACTACGGCATCTGACTATATAATATATGTATATGTATTACAATAAACAATAAAGAAGGAGGATTTTCAATGCGAGATATAAAAACATATCTCTCCACGGCACCCGTGCTAACTACTCTATGGTTTGGGTCTTTAGCGGGTCTATTGATAGAGATTAATCGTTTATTCCCAGATGCTTTGTCATTTCCCTTTTTTTCATTCTAGTCTAGTTATTGATATGCGAAGAAATTAAGAAAATGAGAGATAAAATTTTATGTGGCGTGACTAATCTTCGCCCTCTTTTTTTTTTAGTTCTTTAGGATAAGAAGTAAAGATAAAGAAAAAAATGTATTGAACCTCAGCAAAAATCCAGCGAATCAAAAATCAAATTTGGGAGAATAGAAAGGGAAATATGGGTCCAGCCTAGGGCAGGTTCCACAAAATCATAGCATAGAAAGAAGATACTTAAATAAAATACTTGGATTAGGATAGGAATAATTGATAGTTAGAAAAAAAAAAAAATTGTATTACTTAATTATTATATTACTCTATTAATATAAATTACAAATTAATATTAATTATAACGAAATTTTTATAAATTGAATTAATTTATAGTTAGTAACTTCTATTAATCTTTTTTATTTTCGGATCGAAAATAGAAAGGTTAAGTTAAGTCGATCCAAAATCCAAAGGAGGTTCATGGCCAAGGGTAAAGATGTCAGAGTCAGAGTTATTTTGGAATGTACCAGTTGTGTCCGAAAGGGCGGCAATAAAGAATCGCCGGGCATTTCTAGATATATTACTCAAAAAAATCGACACAATACACCCAGTCGATTAGAGTTGAAAAAATTTTGTTGCTATTGTCACAAATATACGATTCATGGGGAAATAAAGAAATAGATCGAACGGAACGCGTGTTTGATCTTTCCATTCCAATTCCAAGGAACAGAAAGGGGAAGAATTTAACATATATAATATACAAATCAAACCAACCCTATTTTGGCCGGATCTGAAATGAATAAAGAAATAGAATTTTAGAAATAAGGAATAAACCATGGATAAATCCAAGCAACCTTTTCGTAAATCCAAGCTCTCTTTTCGTAGGCGTTTGCCCCAAATTGGATCGGGGGATCGAATTGATTATAGAAACATGAGTTTAATTGGTCGATTTATTAGTGAACAAGGAAAAATATTATCTAGACGGGTGAATAGATTAACCTTGAAACAACAACGATTAATTACTATTGCTATAAAACAAGCTCGTATTTTATCTTCGTTACCTTTTCTTAATAATGAGAAACAATTTGAGAGAGCCGAGTCGATCCCTAGAACTACTGGTCCTAGAACCAGAAATAAATAGGCATATTCCTCAATTGAGTCAAAACTCCAATCGGAACTCAAGCTCAGATTGATGTTTTCTTCGAAAAAGCCTAGAATCCAGATTTTATTGTTGTGTTATAAGAAAAAAATGGGGAAAGAATAAATCTTTTTTTTTTGAAACATGTTCGTTCATTCCTACTACTTAATCTTAATTTATTTTTATTCCATCTTTCCCGGAGTTCATTCTCCGGGGAATTCTGTTTCAATCATTCCTGTATATTACTTTAAAATCTACTTTATTTAATAATCTTATTGGAAATCATGTGAAGACAATTCTTATTTGATATAGCTAGTTGCGCAAGTATTTTACGATTAAGAAGCAATTGCTTCTTGTACAGATTGCGTATTAATCGACTATAACTATAGAATACCTTATTCTCGCGAGTTACTGCATTTATCCGAGTAATCCATAAACGACGAAAATTTCTCTTTTGCCTGCCTCTATCTCGACGAGAAGAAACCAAAGCTCTTATTTTCTGTTGAGTAGTCGTTCGAGTAAGTCTTGAACGAGCCCCTTTAAAGGTTGATGCAAATAAACGAATTTTTGTTCGACGCCTATGAGCTGTATATCCTCGTCTAACTCTGGTCATTGAATCAAATGAAACTTTAATGAATAACTAATTGATTTCTCTTCTTTCAGTCATTCTTCCCCCCTCCCCCCAGTCCATTAATAACAAAACGGATTCTTCCGATATATAAAATATAAATTCCAATGGCTTTTGCTACTATGACCTTCCCAACCACCATTTTTATACTTTCCAGGCATTTAGTTCACCTGGAAATAAGAAATTCTACCGATACAAAAAAAAAAAAAAAATAGTGGGTTCCATCGTTTCTATGGTTACTTCTTAAACGGTGAGGTTCTCTCTATGCACCGGAGCCTCTTCTCTCATTTAATCAAATGGTATTGTTAACTTGTATAGTTCACAGTCTTTGGCTCTACCCATCAATTATACAGTAATAGGCCTTTCACAATAAGAGCTATCATACAGTGACGACATTTAATTATGAAAGTTGGCTAGGTAGCTGACCCTGTTAGTCCGTTCTTTCAAGAATAGGAGCATAATATTTTTGCTTTTTATAATATCATTTCCTCCGCTTAATGGATAACCATTTGCTACCAATGGGGGATTGATTCTCATCTCAAATTGAGGTGATTGGATTTGCACCAATGGAAACCATAAATTCCATACACAATACACAACAATATGGGTAGATGATAGATCTTCGTTTTTAGATAGTAAATTAAATGGCCTTCTTCCACTCTATCTATCCTATTCAATGGTACTAATCCTTGATAGTGATACTGAAAAAATTGTTTCATTTGTTTGAATTCATGATCTAAACGAGTCGCACATACACCCTAGTACATGTTCCTCGACGCTGAGGACATCCTCGAAGAGCGGGGGATTTCGTGACATTTCTTATTGTCTGTCTTGTGTTTCTAATAAGTTGTTTAATAGTTGGCATGTTGTATATATATTCTATATATAGAATTATAGAATGGGTTGGTTTAGATTGATCTTAACCTGATTTATGATTGATGATTATGAATTATTTCTAGTCAATATCAAATCGTGGAAAATTCGAATTATGGTTTGAAATGGCATTGTTGATTTACACGAAATCCTCGGTATTTTGATTTTCGACCGCTACAAGATCAACAATGCCATGAGCTTGGGCTTCTGTTGCTGACATAAAAACATCCCTTTCCATGTCTTCGGATACAACCCACAAAGGGTTGCCGGTTCTTTTTACATAAACCTTTGTGATGGTTTCGCGGAGTTTCAGTAATTCTTCCGCTTCTAGGAGAAATTCCCCTGCTTGTGCCTCATAAAAAGAACTAGCAGGTTGGTGAATCATAACCCTGATGAATTGATATAACATCATTAATGGTTCTTCTATACTCGCATGATTGGGCGGACTAAAGGGATAAAAAATAACAAGAAGAGAAGAAAAAATAGAATTGAACAACCGTACGGGCATCTTTTGTACATTGCATACGGCTCTGCAATGGAATTGACTCCCCCTACTCCCCTCCCCCTTCCATTGAAGAAAGAAATAAAATCCATACCGTCTAGATGGTTGAATAATCCATTTACCGTCCTTCTTTTCGTAAGATAAGAGTAAAAAAAATACTATGATGGTTCTGTTGCTTTATATATATTTATTTATTTCGTCTGTGATTTAGCAATCCCAAAGTGTTTTTCTGATACGATGAAATAAGGAAAAATTGATTTTTTTTTATTTTCGTACTCTTCATTTAATAAATATCATAAAAAGGCTTCTGGTGTGGAAGAAAAATGGTTTGTGACGCGGAAATGTACTCCCGACACATAAGATCCAATCGGAAATAAGCTTTTTTTCTTTTTCATACTACTATCTCGATACAAAATCTCATGTTATGAAAAAACAATAATGGTTTGTTCATATCGAACTGAAAGTGCCATGCTATTATTACTTATTATTCATATTTTATTCATATTCGATTATTCATATTTAATATGGTGAAGGCAGAGTTTTTTTCAAATAAAAACCCATTGGCGCCAAGCGTGAGGGAATGCTAGACGTTTGGTAATTTCTCCTCCAACCAGAATGAAAGATCCCATTGAAGCAGCTAACCCCATGCATATTGTATGTACTTCGGGTGGTACAAATTGCATAGTATCATAAATGGCTATTCCTGGTATTACCCATCCGCCGGGAGAGTTTATAAACAAATAAAGATCCCTAGTATTATCTTCTATACTGAGATATACCATGAGACCAACAAGTTGATTTGATATCTCGCTATCAACTTCTTGGCCTAAAAAAAGTAATCTTTCTCGATGAAGTCGGTTGATTAGGACAAAATTGTATCCCTTAGGAACCGCACGTGCACCTTTGAATGCATACGGTTCAAAAAAAGATTGCGAACAAAAAAAATCAATGTGTCGATTCAAGTCTTATTTCTTTTTTTTGTAACCGGGTTTTTTCTAATGAAGGGCGGGCTTTTTTCTATTTTTCTAAAAAAAGGAGGCCCCTCCCTAAAAAAAAATTTACCGAACTTATTGAACTAACCCCCATTGATGTATTGTTTCATCGAGATTCAAATCACGATGTCATTTTCTTGTTCCTGAATGGGCCCTTTCAATTCTTTTAGGTTCATGTTCTACTCCGGGTAAAGATCTGTCGGAATTCTATTTGCACATATAGGGCAAATGATCTCAGTACCACTTCTTTTTCTACTTTTTCTTTTTTTTTTTTGTTTCATGCTTTCTCTCAGCTATTCGATGTCTTCATCATACTATTATTTCTATTTCATTGATTGTCAGTTTGAAATCATTCCTATAGTAAGCATAAGAATGTTTATGATACAAGTAGTAATTGTACATTACCAATTTGGTATTTTCTGAACGGAGCCTGGATACTTTATTTTATCGGTCCAAGTCAACCATAAATTCTTCTAATTGATAATATGGATCCCCAATATAAATGGATCTAATTGTACTTCACGCTCCGAATGATTGATGATTCAATCAATATTTCTTGGGCAAAACAGAGGATATCTCGATCGGGGAAGAGAACGGGTAAATTCCATATGACCCAATATGTCTGACAAGTCGCACTATACGTCAACCCAAACCGCATCTTCCTCTCCAGGAGTCCGAAAAGGTACTTTTGGAACACCAACGGGCATAAAATGAAAGAAAAAAAAAAATGAAGTACTATATTTCACTTTAATATGGAAACGTAACAATGGGTTTATTGTCTTCATCATTTTTTTCTTTTTATTCTATTTTATCCATATTATACATAGATTGTATAATTTATAGAAGAATACAGAATGAACAAATTTTAACGAATGGGTCAATCATGTGAATGATAAACAAGTATCTATGCATTCGTTCCAAAAAAATGGGATCAATCCCCATTGCGTATTGGTACTTATCGGGTATAGAATAAATCTGCTTCTCTTTGTTCTTACGAACAGAAATGTTCCCTTATTTTTAATGGAACGGAATAAATATTAACCCTTTCTTATACAGAATCTACTAAAAAGATTAGGTACCGAGTATAGTCTTTTCCAATGCGATAAAGTTACATAGTGTCTATTTTTTTTTTTTTTTGATAAGGGGGTCTTTCATGGGTTTGCCTTGGTATCGTGTTCATACTGTCGTATTGAATGATCCCGGTCGATTGCTTTCTGTCCATATAATGCATACAGCTCTAGTTTCTGGTTGGGCCGGTTCGATGGCTTTATACGAATTAGCGGTTTTTGATCCCTCTGACCCCGTTCTTGATCCAATGTGGAGACAAGGTATGTTCGTTATACCCTTTATGACTCGTTTAGGAATAACCAATTCATGGGGCGGTTGGAGTATTTCAGGAGGAACTATAACGAATACGGGTATTTGGAGTTATGAAGGTGTGGCGGGGGCACATATTTTGTTTTCTGGTTTGTGCTTCTTGGCAGCTATCTGGCATTGGGTATATTGGGACCTAGAAATATTCTCTGATGAACGTACGGGAAAACCTTCTTTGGATTTGCCAAAGATCTTTGGAATTCATTTATTTCTCTCAGGATTGGCTTGCTTTGGCTTTGGCGCATTTCATGTAACAGGTTTGTATGGTCCTGGAATATGGTTGTCCGATCCTTATGGGCTAACTGGAAAAGTACAACCTGTAAATCCAGCGTGGGGCGCGGAAGGTTTTGATCCTTTTGTTCCGGGAGGAATCGCCTCTCATCATATTGCAGCGGGTACATTGGGCATATTAGCGGGCCTATTCCATCTTAGTGTCCGTCCGCCTCAACGTCTATACAAAGGATTACGTATGGGCAATATTGAAACTGTACTTTCCAGTAGTATCGCTGCTGTTTTTTTTGCGGCTTTCGTAGTTGCTGGAACTATGTGGTATGGCTCAGCAACTACCCCAATCGAATTATTTGGTCCCACTCGTTATCAGTGGGACCAGGGATACTTCCAGCAAGAAATATATCGAAGAGTTGGCGCCGGACTAGTCGAAAATCTGAGTTTATCGGAAGCTTGGTCTAAAATTCCCGAAAAATTAGCTTTTTATGATTATATTGGTAATAATCCGGCAAAAGGGGGATTATTCAGAGCGGGCTCAATGGACAGCGGGGATGGAATAGCTGTTGGGTGGTTAGGACATCCCGTCTTTAGAGATAAAGAAGGTCGCGAGCTTTTTGTACGTCGTATGCCTACTTTTTTTGAAACATTCCCGGTAGTTTTGGTAGATGGAGATGGAATTGTGAGAGCCGATGTTCCTTTTAGAAGGGCAGAATCGAAGTATAGTGTCGAACAAGTAGGTGTAACTGTTGAGTTCTATGGTGGTGAACTCAACGGAGTCGGTTATAGTGATTCTGCTACTGTGAAAAAATATGCTAGACGTGCCCAATTAGGTGAAATTTTTGAATTAGACCGGGCTACTTTGAAATCTGATGGTGTTTTTCGTAGCAGCCCGAGGGGTTGGTTCACTTTTGGGCATGCTACGTTTGCTTTGCTCTTTTTTTTCGGACACATTTGGCATGGCGCGAGAACCTTGTTCAGAGATGTTTTTGCTGGTATTGATCCAGATTTGGATGCTCAAGTGGAATTTGGAGCATTCCAAAAACTTGGGGATCCAACTACAAAGAGACAAGTAGTCTGATACAACGCTACTCTGGTATCTTTCGCCCCTATTGTCTTTTTTGATTTGGCATAGGTATAGGTATCGGAGAAATCTTGACTTGAATCACCATCTTTTCTTTGACTCTTTCTCTTTCCTTATATGGTAAATGGGCCAAAATGAATAGGTGTGGAAGCTATAATTGTAAACCACGATCAAATCTATGGAAGCATTGGTTTATACATTCCTTTTAGTCTCGACTTTAGGGATAATTTTTTTCGCTATCTTTTTTCGAGAACCGCCTAAGGTTCCGACT
>CANTAL010000615.1:57500-62500 GCA_947650365.1 Chamaelirium japonicum | reverse complement strand
TTGAATGCTGCTGCTTGAGCAGCATAGGGTGTTCCTCTTCTTGTGCCCTTGAATCCAGAAGTACCCGCGGAGGCCCAAGAAACCACCCAACCTCGTACATCTGTAACAGTTACAATAGTATTGTTAAAACTTGCTTGAACATGAATAACTCCTTTTGGTATTCTACGTCCATTCTTACGTGAACCAATTCTTGGTATAGGTTTTGTCATATTTTATTATCTCATAAATATATGAGTCAGGAATATATAGAAAGATACGGAGATATCTATCTCATGTTAAAACAGATCCTTTCTTTTTACACGGATCCTTCCTTTAGTCCGAGGAAGTTCTTTTTAGAAAGATTACCCTTGTCTTTGTTTATGTCTCGGATTGGAACAAATCACTCTAATCTGTCCGCGCCTACGGATCAGTCGACATTTTTCACAAATTTTACGAACAGAAGCCCTTATTTTCATATTTCTCATTCCTTCCCTTAATTCTGAATCTGCCCCTTTGAAAAGAGTTTCTTTATTTTTTAACCTCGAATTGTATCCCCACGAAAGAAATGTTTCAAAAAATCACCTAATCGTTCGAATCTTTGTTGCGAAGTCTATAAATTATACGTCCCCGGGTTGAATCATAACGACTTACTTCGATTTTTACTCTATCTCCTGGTAGTATCCGTATAAAACTGCTCCGGATCTTCCCCAAAACATAACCTAGAATTCGATCTTCATTATCTAAACGGACTCGGAACATGCCGTTTGGAAGTGATTCGATAATTAAACCTTCATGAATCAATTTTTGTTCTTTCATTCCGGGTAACCCCCTTGAAGTATCAACTAATAGAGGAAGGGTTATATAACTCACTTTTCCTCTCTATTTCACAAATAAATGGGAAGGAAGTTAGAGATAAAATTAGGATACCGGAGGGGGAGGATCACCATATATAACACAAAATTTCTCCCCCAATTCTTTCCAGTCGAGCTTCTCGATCTGTCATTATACCTCGAGAAGTAGAAAGAATTACAATCCCCATTCCACCTAAAATCTTAGGAATTCGTTGATAGTTGGAATAGATTCGTAGACCGGGTCGGCTGATACGCTTGAAAATAGTTCTATATATTCTTTTTCTAGTCCTTCTATGTCGCAGGGTTGAAACCAAGAAATATTTGTTACCTTCCTGATGTTTCCGAACGTTTTCAATAAAACCTTCTCGTAGAAGTATTTTAACAATGTTTTCGGCAATATTAGTAGATGCTATTCGAACCGTTCCTTTTTTATCTATGTCAGCATTTCTTATAGAAGTTATTATATCGGCAATAGTATCCTTACCCATGACGAACTATAATTATTTGTACCTCCTAATTTTGATACAATCAACATGTTTTTTTCTTTGTTTTATTTTTATTTTATCATTATATATAATATTATATATTATTCAAATTCAAATTATTATTATTATATTACTATTATATTACAAAGTATATGCGTGAGACACAATCTACTAATTGATCTATTTCAGATACCCTACTAGATCATAATCTAATCTACTGGTATTTATAATACTTCGGAAGCTAATGAAACTATTTTAGTAAAACTCAGTTGTCTCAATTCCCGAGCGATCGCACCAAAAACTCGAGTTCCTTTTGGATTTCCTTCTCGATCAATAACAACTGCGGCATTGTCATCATATCGTATTATCATACCGTTGTCACGTTTGAGTTCTTTACATGTACGTACAACTACAGCCCTAATTATTTCTGATCTTTCTAGAGACATATTTGGTACTGCTTCTTTAATTACAGCAACAATAACGTCACCAATATGAGCATATCGGTGATTACCAGCTCCTATGATTCGAATACACATCAATTTTTGAGCTCCGCTGTTATCCGCTACATTCAAAAGGGTCTGAGGTTGAATCATATCATTTTATTTGAATCTGTTATTTCAATTCAAAGGAAAAAGAGAAATATTGTCTGTCCAGAAATAAATAAACTTGCGCTTTTCATCCTCAATACCCCCCCTTTTTTTTTTTTATTTCTACATCCCTATCCTGCAATAACAAATTGAGTTCGTATAGGCATCTTGCACGCAGCTATTGAAATAGCTGCTCTGGCTGCGGTTTCTGAGACTCCGCCCATTTCATAAAGTATTCGACCCGGCTTAACAACGGATACCCAATATTCGGGGGATCCCTTTCCCGAACCCATACGTGTTTCCGTGGGTCTTACTGTAACGGGTTTGTCGGGAAATATACGTACCCATATTTTTCCACCACGACGCACATATCGTGTCATTGCCCTTCGTCCTGCTTCTATTTGTCTAGCCGTGATCCAGGCGGGTTCAAGTGCCTGAAGAGCGTATCTTCCAAAACAAATATGATTGCCTCGACAAGATATTCCCTTCATTCTTCCTCTATGTTGTTTACGAAATCTGGTTCTTTTGGGGTTATAGTAGATGGTTGTTTCTTAATTCCATCTCTACTGCAGAACCGGACATGAGAGTTTCTTCTCATCCAGCTTCTCGCGAATGAAATGATTCAAGAATATTCCATATACACATCTATTTAATAGATATTAGTAATGTAATGAATGGGATTTATTGATATTTAATTTGTTTTTGTTATATAGTAAGCTGTATATCTTGTATATACAGCCGACGTATATATTTCTTTTATGTATATTTATACATATACATATACATAATGATTTTTTATAACATAACGAATCCTTATTTTTACCTTTATCAATCACGCCCGTAATCCAATAAATAAAAAATAAAGGTTTCGCGGGCGAATATTGACTCTTTCTTGATTCATTCGTCGGGTCAATCCATGACCTTTCAGAATAAATCAATTTGTTCTTGGTTCGTTCCGCCATCCCACCCAATGAATCATTAGGATTCGTTTTCAATAGAATCCTATACAATCACAGGTTCTGTCGTTCTCATAGCTTCTCTATTAATGGTTAGGCCTGAACTCTGCAACGGAGCCCCCCCAAAAATTCGTTCCGGGATCAATCTCCTCAGTTTCTATTAACCCGGGGCTCTTTATTATTTATATTAGTATTGATGCTTTATCTTATTACGTATTAATGCTTTATCACACTGCCTTTTCTTTTATGAGATGATTCATAGACCATACATATTGGAATCATATATCATTTATATTTTTTGTCTCCCTTTCTATCATCTTCCATTTATCCACATCCCTATATTTGTGCTTCACAACCTAGAATTAGATTTATATATATATATTAATATTATTATATATTATATATATATATGATTTATGGAAAAAATTTCAGTTGCTACAACTATATGATCGATCCAGTCATATAGTGACTGTTTCTTGGAATCTCGACAATACGAAGCAATAAGTTTATTATTAGTTTATATAGTTACTAAGTTGATAGCACCCACATAGTAGGGGTCGGGTCGTTCAATTCTTTTCTTTGAATCCCAACTAAAAACTTTAAAGAAAAAACTAACGAGTCACACACTAAGCATAGCAATTAATTATACTAAATTAAATAGTCAATCTAATTTTTATTCAACCTTATAGAATTTGAATTGTTCATTTTTGTTTGATTTAATTGAAAAAGAATGAAACAGTTTTTCATTTTTTCTTCTATCACTGGGCATAATGGTAAGACAAATAAAGGTCCATTACTCCTCGTTTACAAATATCCAAATTTTTATGCCTAATACTCCATAGATAGTTCGAATTGTATAGGAACAATGATCAATTTTAGCGCGAATTGTTTGTAGGGGAACCCTACCTTCTCTGATCCATTCGACACGTGCAATTTCTTTTCCGTCGATACGTCCTGCGATTTGCACTTGAATTCCTTTTGTATCCGTTTGTTCAGTTAATTCAATAGCTTTTTTCATTGCCTTTCGAAACGAAACTCTACTTTTTAATTGTAAAGCTATATATTCCGCAAGAATATTAGGTTGTCCATAAGGTTTTTCAACTCTTGTGATAGCAATGCTAAGTCTCCGGTTCACAGAATGAAATTTCTTTTGTATATTCATCTGTAATTCTTCCATTCCTTGGGTTCGGCCCTCTATTAATAAATTTTTTAATCCAATATATATTATGACTTGGATCAAATCGATTCTTTTTTTAATTCCTATACGCGCAATTCCTTCAAAATCTGAGGATGTTCTCTTATTTTTTTGTACATATTTCTTGATACAATTCCGTATTTTTGCATCTTCCTGTAGTCCCCCAGAAAAATCTTTTGGTTGTGCAAACCAAAAGGAATGATGACTTTGGTTTGTACCGAGTCTGAAACCGAGTGGATTTATTTTTTGTCCCATATTTTTCTGTTATATTTTCTTTCCATCTATATAATAATATAGGTAATCTAAATCTTAGATTTGAAATTGATATATTATAATTATAATATATTATATAAGTAAATGATTTTTTTGATCCTTCAATACAATTGTTATATGACAAGTGGGTCTTTTTATCGGATAACTGCGCCCTCGAGCTCTGGGTCTTAACTTTTTTACAATAGCACCCCCATTGACTTCCGCTTTACTAATAAATAAATCCGCTCCGTTCAAGCCTAGGTTATGACTAGCATTTGATGCCGCAGAATAAACTAATTTCAAAATGGGATAAGATGCGCGATAAGGCATGAGTTCCAGTATCATAAGTGTTTCCTCATAGGAACGCCCACGAATCTGATCAATTACTCTTCGTGCTTTGAAAACAGACATACATATATGTTGAGCTAAAACTTTTACTTCTGTACTCGAACGCGAGTTCTTTCTCTTTATCATAAGGTTATCCCCCACCAATGAATAAAAAGTGCCTACTTTATCTACTTACTTTAACTTACTTTATTTTCTATTTTGAATTTGATATTATATAAATTCAATTAACGACGAGATTTATTATCGTTCCTTGCATGTCTTGCGAAAGTTAGAGTAGGCGCGAATTCTCCCAATTTATGACCTACCATACGATCTGTTATATAAATAGGTAAATGTTCCTTTCCATT
>CANTAL010000615.1:52500-55000 GCA_947650365.1 Chamaelirium japonicum | reverse complement strand
TGAAACGACATCAATTCAAATCCTGGATCTTCGAATTGAGAGAGATCAAGAATTCTCACTATTTCTTAGATTCATGGATCAAATTCGATTCAGTGGGATCTTTCACTCACATTTTTTTCCACCAAGAACGTTTTATGAAACTCTTTGACCCCCGAATTTGGAGTATCCTACTTTCACGTGATTCACAGGGTTCAAGAAGCAATCGATATTTCACGATCAAAGGTGTAGTACTGCTTGTAGTAGCGGTCCTTATATCTCGTATTAACAATCGAAAGATGGTCGAAAGAAAAAATCTCTATTTGATGGGGCTTCTTCCTATACCTATGAATTCCATTGGACCCAGAAATGAGACATTGGGAGAATCTTTTTGGTCTTCCAATATCAATAGGTTGATTGTTTCGCTTCTGTATCTTCCAAAAGGGAAAAAGATTTCTGAGAGTTGTTTCATGGATCCGCAAGAGAGTACTTGGGTTCTCCCAATAAATAAAAAGTGTATCATGCCTGAATCTAACCGGGGTTCGCGGTGGTGGAGGAACCGGATCGGAAAAAAGAGGGATTCTAGTTGTAAGGTATCTAATGAAACCGTAGCTGGAATTGAGATCTCATTCAAAGGGAAAGATAGCAAATATCTGGAGTTTCTTTTTTTATCCTATATGGATGATCCGATCCGCAAGGACCATGATTGGGAATTGTTTGATCGTCTTTCTCCGAGGAAGAAGCGAAACATAATCAACTTGAATTTTGGACAGCTATTCGAAGTCTTAGGGAAAGACTTGATTTGTTATCTCATGTCTGCTTTTCGTGAAAAAAGACCAATTGAAGGGGGGGGGTTCTTCAAACAACAAGGAGCTGAGGCAACTATTCAATCAAATGATATTGAGCATGTTTCCCATCTCTTCTTGAGAAACAAGTGGAGTATTTCTTTGCAAAATTGTGCTCAATTTCATATGTGGCAATTCCGCCAAGATCTCTTCGTTAGTTGGGGGAAGAATCAGCACGAATCGGATTTTTTGAGGAACGTAGAGAATTTGATTTGGTTAGACAATGTGTGGTTGGTAAACCAGGATCGGTTTTTTAGCAAGGTACGGAATGTATTGTCAAATATTCAATATGATTCCACAAGATCCATTTTCGTTCAAGTAACGGATTCTAGCCAATTGAAAGGATCTTCTGATCAATCCAGAGATCATTTCGATTCCATTAGAAATGAGGATTCCGAATATCACACATTGATCGATCAAAGAGAGATTCAGCAACTAAAAGAAAGATCGATTCTTTGGGATCCTTCCTTTCTTCAAACGGAAGGAACAGAGATAGAATCAGATCGATTCCCGAAATGCCTTTTTGGATCTTCCTCAACGTCCCGGCTATTCACGGAACGTGAGAAGCAGATGAATAATCATCTGCTTCCGGAAGAAATCGAAGAATTTCTTGTGAATCCTACAAGATCAATTCGTTCTTTTTTCTCTGACAGATGGTCAGAACTTCATCTGGGTTCGAATCCTACTGAGAGGTCCACTAGAGATCAGAAATTTTTGAAGAAAAAACAAGATGTTTCTTTTGTTCCTTCCAGGCGATCGGAAAATAAAGAAATGGTTGATATATTCAAGATAATTACCTATTTACAAAATACCGTCTCAATTCATCCTATTTCATCCGATCCGGGATCTGATATGGTTCCGAAGGATGAACCGGATATGGACAGTTCAAATAAGATTTCATTCTTGAACAAAAATCCATTTTTTGATTTATTTCATCTATTCCATGACCGGAACAAGGGGGGATACACGTTACACCACGATTTTGAATCAGAAGAGAGATTTCAAGAAATGGCAGATCTATTCACTCTATCAATAACCGGGCCGGATCTGGTGTATCATAGGGGATTTGCCTTTTCTATTGATTCCTACGGGTTAGATCCAAAAAAATTCTTGAATAAGGTATTCAACTCCGGAGATGAATCGAAAAATCAATTTTTATTGATTCTACCTCCTCTTTTTTATGAAGAGAATGAATCTTTTGATCGAAGGATCAGAAAAAAATCGGTCCGGATCTACTGCGGGAATGATTTGGAAGATCCAAAACAAAAAACGGCGGTATTTGCTAGCAACAACATAATGGAGGCAGTCAATCAATATGGATTGATCCGAAATCTGATTCAAATCCAATATAGCACCTATGGGTACATAAGAAATGTATCGAATCGATTCTTTTTAATGAATAGATCCGATCGCAACTTCGAATATGGAATTCAAAGGGATCAAATAGGAAATGATACTCTGAATCATATAACTATAATGAAATATACGATCAACCAACATTTATCGAATTTGAAAAAGAGTCAGAAGAAATGGTTTGATCCTCTTATTTCTCGAACCGAGAGATCCATGAATCGGGATCCTGATGCATATAGATACAAATGGTCTAATGGGAGCAAGAATTTCCAGGAACATTTGGAACATTTTCTTTCTGAACAGAAGAACCGTTTTCAAGTAGTGTT